>QEPC01009246.1:3109270-3120488 GCA_003113815.1 Sphenodon punctatus
TCAGAGAAGAAACAAATTCACCGAGGTAGGTGACCAATTTTTGTTTCTCCCTTTGACTTCTGGCAGTGATCCGCTGGGATGTACCCCAGCCCAAATACCTTAAGGGTGGGAACAAACAGCCCCGGGAGCCTCCAGGACCGCCTGTAAAACCCTCCTGCCAAATGCCGCCTCTGCGGATCTGAACATGTCCAATTTATAATGCTTCTCAAAAGTATGCAGGGAGAACCAAGTAGCCGCCCTGCACACCTCTGAGTACGATGCTCTAGATTTAAAAGCGTAGGAGGTGGCTGCACTCCTTACTGAGTGCGCCCAAATCTGGAGCGGGGGAACCCTATGCTTGGCTTTATATGCCTCAATGATGCACTGGCGGACCCATTGGGAAATCAGTGACTTGGAAGCCTTCTTTCCCCCATAAGAGGGTCTAATGTTAATAAATAAGGCTGACGTTGTCCGACTAGATCTAGTTCTTCTCAAGTAGATTTTAAGCGCTCTCGTCACATCTAAGGTGTGCCATATTTTTTCCCTAGGGTGAGTAGGGTTAGGGCAGAAGGATGGCAAAACTACGTCCTGGGACCTATGGAAAGTCAAATTCACTTTTGGAATGAATGCCTCGTCCATTCTAAGAGTAACTGAATGTTCGTTAAAGAGGCAGAAATTGTCCTCCATAGACAGGGCTCCCAATTCGGACACCTTTCTAGCGGATGTAACCGCTACCAAAAACACTACCTTGAGAGATAGCATGTACAAGGAGACATGCTTAAGCGGTTCAAAAGGAGGACCCGTCAATGCATCCAGTACTAAACTGAGGCTCCAGGAGGGGCATCTGTGGACTACTGGAGGGGAAATATTCCTAGCTGGCCTCAGAAATTGAGTGATGTGTTTGTGAGGTAAGAACCTCTTCTTTGAAATGGACTGAAGCACTGAAGAAATGGCAGATGCTTGTCGTGCCAATGTATTCGGGCATAATCCCTTCTCTAAACCCTCCTGAAGGAACTGCAGGATGGTCAGAACACGAGCCGAACATGGGTCTAACCCCCTGTCGATTGCCCAAAGAGCAAAGACCTTCCATGTGGCCCCATAAGATTTTCTAGTTGCCGGCCTCCTAGCCTGCTGTAAGGTAGTCAACACTGCTTCTGAATAGGCCGCACCCCTTAGCGCCGAGCATTCAAGTGCCATGCTATTAATTTTAGCATCACGATGGAGTCGCAGTGAAGAGGGCCCTGTAACAGGAGGTCCGGGCGTAAAGGAAGGGTGATCGGTGTTTCTAGGCTCAGCTCTACCAAGTCCGAAAACCACGGCCTCCTCGGCCACCAAGGGGCGATGAGAATCATGTGTGCTGCTTGCGAGATGATCCTTGCTATTACTCTGGTTAGGAGGGGTGTCAGTGGAAAAGCATATAGTAGGCCCTTTGGCCACCGTTGATTGAGGGCGTCTACTGCTTCTGAGTGTGCGTCCTTTGCCTTTGTCATGTACTGAGCCGTCTTCCAGTTCTCTTTCGTCGCGAAGAGATCCATTTCCGGGTAACCGAACCTTGTTGTCAGAAACCTGAAAACCTCCGGATGGAGGCTCCATTCGTGTGGATCTATCGACTGGCGACTTAGCCAATCCGCTTGAACATTCTGTACCCCCTTATATGGAGAGACTTCAAGGATCTCAGGTTGGTTTCCACCCACGTGAACAGTTGTACTGCTTCCTGATGTAGATGCCTGGATTTTGAGCCCCCCTGGTGATTTACATACGCTTTTGCTGTTATGTTGTCCGTATACACCAGGACGTCCACATTGCCAATGTCATGGGCTAGACGTTGTAGAGCCAGGCGAATTGCTGTTAGTTCGAGGGTATTGATACTCAGCTGTGATTGCTGCTGCGACCACAGACCCTGGACTGACACCATTCCCATGTGGGCTCCCCAGCCCTTCAAACTTGCGTCTGTTGTCACTACCACCCTCTCTGGTTCCTCTAGAGGAATGCCCGTCTGGAAAGCGGCTGGGCCTAACCACCAGGACATTGAGCGTGGTAGGGATGTTGGAATTCTGACCCACGGGTTTTGACCGCTGGTAAGCTCTCGCTGGAATCTTGCCCACTGCACCTGTTTCGTGCAGGATACCAGAAGGCCCAACAGTTGAGCTAGGTTCTTTAGTCTTGCCCGTTTCTGGACCTTTAGGAGGCGGATTCTCTGCCGGATCTTGTCTTGTCATTCTGTCGGGATGTAGGCGGCTCCTAAGATGGTATAGATATATACCCCCAGATGTTCGATCTTGTGCGTTGGAATCAGGTGGCTTTTGTCCCGATTCACTAGGAAGCCGTGCATCCCCAGGTACTGTATGGTTCGGTCGATATCCGCCTGAAGCTTGGTGAGACTCATACCCGTATCTCGACGACCTCCTCCTACGGGCACAAAGTGGATCCTCTCCTTGCGAAGGTTTGCCACCAGTGGTACCAGTACCTTCGTGAAGGTTCATGGTGCTGACGACAGGCCGAAGGGGAGAGCCTTGAACTGGAAGTGTGTGTTCAAGTAGGTGAATCAGAGCCATTGTCGATGGGGTTCCCAAATTGGGATGTGAAGGTAAGCGTCCCTGAGGTCCAGGGAAGCTAGCCAGTCCCGTTTTCTGATGGTGCGACATATCGATGTTATGGTTTCCATCTTGAATCTTTGGCTCCGGACCGCTCTGTTCAGTCTCTTGAGGTCCAAGACCGCATGCCAAGACCCCGATTTCTTCATGACTAGGAAGAGAAGAGAGTAGAGGCCCCGCCTCCGCTGGTCTGGAGGCACCGGCTCTATCGCTCCGATGTTTCTGAGCCGCTGTAATTCCTGAAGCATGGCTAGGTGCTTTTGGCTGTTGCCGGACCTTGGGGAGATGATGAATGCTTCGGTGGGAGGCCTTTTGAATTCTATTTTGTAGCCTGGATTTACACACTGCAGGACCCAGGCATCGCCGATGGACTGCTCCCACTCTTCTGAAAAAAGCTGCAGTCTGCCTCCCACTCGTAGGTCCCCTGTATAGTCATGCCTCTTGTTTTCTGGAGTTCTGAGTGAAAACCTTGGGCCTCTGTTTTTCCTGCCTGAAATTGTGGCCCACATCTCCTCTACAAGAGAAGAAGCATCCAGGTTGGTCCTCTCTGAGCTGACCCTGAAATTTTCTACCTGAGCCATACCCTGAACCATATCCCCCTCTGGGCCTGAAGCTGGGGCCACGAAAAGGATGTTTCCTAGACCCCATCTGCTGCAAATTCCTTTGTTTGGCCTTGTCATTAGCGTCTGCCAATACTTTCTCAAGGCAGACCCCAAACAACTTAAAACCCTTGTAGGGGGCAGAGGTGAGGAGGTTTTTGGCTGTATTGTCCCCCTCCCATGATCTGAGCCAGAGTTTACGTCTGGCTGAGATTGAATTTGCCATAGACCTGGCTGACCATAACATGGAGTCCATGGTGGCATCTGCTAAGAAAGAGGCAGCCAAGTTAATTCTGGATGACAAAGTCTGAGCTCTCCTATCTGAGATGGCTGGATCCTGTGCTTCTTGTAACCACGCCATTAGAGCTCTAGCCACGCAGGAAGAAATCACGCTTATTCTCACTGCAGTGGAGGAAGATTCTAGACCCCTACGCAGTGCATTCTCCACTGCCCTGTCTGTAGCATCCTTAGGGTAGCAGTCTCCCTCCGTTGGAAACACGGTTTGTTTAACAAGGGAGACTGCTGCCGCATCCACCTTAGGGTTTTTAAATAGGGGCTCCTTACGTCTAGACAGAGCATATAAAGAGGCCTGAGTTTTATTCATCCTCTGTCCTTTCTCAGGATGTTTCCATTCCTGAAGGATCAGTCTCTCAAAGGCCTTATCTAAAGGAAAACCAGGGTCTTTCCCATGGACTGATGGGATATACTCCCGGTCCTCCTCCTCCTCCTGGGAA
This sequence comes from Sphenodon punctatus, assembly GCA_003113815.1. Classification (NCBI taxonomy): domain Eukaryota; kingdom Metazoa; phylum Chordata; class Lepidosauria; order Sphenodontia; family Sphenodontidae; genus Sphenodon; species Sphenodon punctatus. The sequence goes on from QEPC01009246.1 coordinate 3,113,177, forward strand.
TCAGAGGATATTTCCTTGACTGGTGTCTCTACTATTTTAAGAGTTTTTGATACTTGCAGCATAAACTCCCCTTTACGCTGGAAAGGGAAATGCCTGTCTCTGTCCTGAGCCTCCTGAGAGGAGCCCTGAGCATCCAGGACCTCCAAATCTGCCCACTCCACATCTGAGTCTGATGCCAGCTCTGAAGTGGCTTGAATTTCAGATCTCTTTGAGGATGAGAGTGGGAGCGAGCCCCAGCCAGAGGATTGAGGCGAATCAAGGAGCCTGGTAGCAGTGGCCTGTAGGTGGCGCTTGGCTGCCTTGTTCTTCACTGAGCGTGGTTTGTCCCTGTGCTGGGCTTTTCCCGCTCTCCCCAGTCCTGAACCCCCCACTCTAGGAGGGGCCTTCTTCGCCCCAGAGCCCTGGGGTGAAGTCTCCTGGGGTTTTCCCAGATCGGTTTCTGTGTCCTGGGCGGGGGTAATAGGGGGCAAGTCACCTGGGGGCCCACCCTGTACCTGTGCTAGGCGCTCCAGTGCCAGAAGGATCTTATCCAGCCTTGCCGCCATGCCGGGTGCTTCTGTGCCCTCTTCTCTCTGAGAGGAGGCAGCCTGGTGGGATTCCCCTGACCCCGCTCCTTCCATTTGTTGTTATTTGGGGGGGCATTGGGAGCCCTTTTTTACACTCCGGCGCGGCTGATCCCTACCCCCGCAGGCGGTGTAGGGACCCAGAGCAGGGGGAGACTTACTGCGATGAGGCTCCGCGGCACCTAAACCGCTGGGGTAGGCCACAGCCTCTTGTCCCCGGAGACCAACTGCTTCCCGGTTCCCGGGCGCTTTGCGCGGCAACCTGGCGGGCCGATCTATGAGTTTCCCTTTTCTGGGAGGGAGGCTCATTGCCCTAATGCCCCGCTTTCTTCTTTGTTGAACACCTAACTTGTTTAAATTTTTTGTCTTTTCAGGCGCTGCTGAAAACACCTCCGACGGCCGAAGGCAGAAGAAAAGACTGATCAAAATGGCGGGCAGCTCCACGCATGCGCAGAAGGCTTCTTCTTTTTTCTTCTGCCTCCTGACGGTCATCCGCAGAGCTACCCAGCGGATCACTGCCAGGAGTCAGAGGGAGAAATTGCTCCAAAACGGAAAGACTACAATGGCTTAAATCTAACTGCACTTGAGAGACAGATAACCATCTGAGGGCAGCCGTGAGTCAAGTATAGCCGGAGGGAAACTGAGGCAAACAACCCAGAGAGAAAGGCATTCTGACATCCACTGAACACTAAACACCATTTTGTTAGATTGCAAGCGATTATTAAACCGCCGCTATCGTGGATGAAATGCTGCAACTGAAGCTGGAAGATGGGTGACTCAGACAACTACTCTGGATTATGGCAAGAGCTGTGTGTTTGGAAGACAGTCTCTACTCTGTTACCCTGGAATACCTACATTGACCTCAGGGGCGTTACACTGGGACAGCAGAACGGAAAAACAGACCCTACGGGCTGACTTACGACAGGACAGGACAGGACGTGTATCCATTGTGGTTATTTCATGTTGGATTTTTCATGGGGGTGGGGCCTTCAGTTTATCAGTCATGTCATTTCGATAATATTATCACATATGTGCAGAATTGCCATAAACGATGTAACCAAAGTACTGAAGAACTAAAAAGCTGAAAGAACTGAACTGAATACCACTCCACAAACGCAAATACCCATTTCAGTCGCAAGTATTATTTGGACGTTCAGAGGAGTACCTAAAATACCACCCACAAATAATAAATTTACTGCCTGTTTCAGCTCTGCTGGTTAGGATGATAAGAACAGTACGTCTAAAGAAATCATTCCCTACGTTTTCTAGCTTTGCTGCCTTGAGTAAATAAATACCTTATTTCCTGGGTCTTCCGATAGGCTTAGGTACAGAGAAGCCCTATCGTCTGCCTGGATCCAAAATGTGTAATTGTTTGTTTGTGGTGCCACAAAGAATCCACTGAGCCGTGCGCTGTGAAACAGAAAAACAGCAGCATCATACCAAGCAGTACAGAGCCCCGAACAAACAGCAAGCCGACTCTTCCAAGTCACAAAACGCAAGACTTGAATTCAAAAGCTTTTGCGTTTTTAATATTTCTGGGTACCACTTCTATACCTGTGCTGAACTGTACTGGGTCATACCAATGTCCATCCAGCCCAGCAGCTTGTCTGCACTAGTGGCCACTTTGTGCAGCTCATGCGCTTCTCTGAAGAGGCCCAGAGAATCAGGCTGTTTGACCTCAAAATCTGACCTTTTTTCTGCACACAAGACACATTAGGTTGCAGAAAACTTCAGAGCCTTTTTCCGAGTAACACTAGGCCTAGTTTAGAAAAGTTAAACCATAGAAGTTGGCACGAGGCCCTAAACCTGCTTATCTCCGATAAATGCTTGCCCAGCTAGTTTTTGAAAACATCCAATGTAGGAGATGCCCCTATTCCATTGCCCAGCTGCCATAACCGTTTCACCTAATAGTGAACAGATATCGGCCCTGCAGCAATTGAAGCCCATTCCCTCTTGCTCTTCTTCTGTGGCAATAGAGAATAAATGGTTTTAGATATTTGGAAGCTGCTAGCATGTACCCACCCGCCCACACATCCCTTACACTTCCTTTCTGTTGGCTAAACATAGCCCAGTCTTTCAGCCTGTCCTCACGCATCTGAGTACAAAGTGCATTTCAAACGGTAGAAATGTTCATTCAAACTGGGAGGACAGCAAGATTTACAGAAGAAAACCAATATTCATGCAAACCAAGTATTGGGAACTTTGCACAGCTCCAGATGGCAGGACTCTCAAAAATGTCAGTCTCTATGGACCAAAAGTCAAAGGGGTATTTCCACAGCTGTTGTAAACTGATACAATTCCATGGTGTTGAGATTCTCGTGCGACATGCTTCCCTTACATCAGAGGTGGGGAAAGGCTTCCCTCCCAGAGGCCACTTTGAAAATTAGTACAGTGTCCGACGGCCACACAGACGTTGGGTGAGAGGGTATAAGAGGTGCGCTCAGAAACAGGAAGGTCCAGATCATGAATCTGTACCAGGATCTGCCCGCTATCCTTGTGTACATATCCTCCTCGGTGTTCCATTACTAGGAGTTCAGTCTCTCCATGTTTTGGGGTAGTGAGTGACTGGATACAGGGGCCAGATCCAGGGACTATAAAGGGGCCAAATTAAAATAATCTATCTATAGGGCTGCATGTTCGCTCCCGGTTCTGAGGCTCCCTTGCCTTGTCTTACATGCTTGATTGGAATTCTTGTATCAAATACCGAGTGAGATTTTTTGACATCTTTGATTTTGGTCAAACTGGATCTACTGGAGAGCACTTTCCCCCTGTTCTCTTTCAGAAGTGCTGTTGCAAATCCTTGGTAAATCCATCAAGCACAGAAAAAGGGCAGTTGGGATTCTTACCTGAGNTATAGACTGAGTATAAAAACCAATACATGAAATAAAAAAATATATAATAATCCACTTAAGAAAACAAGAGCACCACAAATCGTATCCCCACCTGCCCAGTGCATGGCCAAATAAAACAGTTTTACCTTGCCTTTGGAAAATGCTCTAGCTCAGACTTTGCTTCTTGTTAGTTTGCCCAGCACGGGAACATGGGCAAGGTGCCTTAGTGACTTCTCCAAGGGAAGAGAGTTCCAAAAGAGCAAACTCCCAGCGGGGAAAAAGTAACATGAGGGTTTGAACGTGGGCGCCTGGTTCAAAGTGTCATTTAACATGTTTCCCATGGTTTCCAATCACAAAAGGTAAGGTAGGATTTTGTGCCCTGCCTTTCGTGATTGAAAACAGGAGATGTGTTCAATGATGCTTTTAACCACACACCCACGTTCAAAGCTTGACGTTACTTTCCCTGCGGGGGGGTTGCTTCTCCCTAGTTCCCCCGGCACGGTAACGTGGGCAACCACCCTAAAAGCTTCTCTACCTTCCCTTTTCATATGAACTTGGAGCACTGACAGAACCTGCAAGAGGCCACTCTCAGCTGTCCTTAAGGATCACGATTGCACACAAAGGAGGAAGTAGCCTTTCAGACATGCGGGACACAGGCACAACTGCATAGCGTTAGTCTATACCTGAGCTAAAGGATGGGTTCCCTCAGCTTCAAACACAGATTAGATGTTCTCAGCTACATGTCCGCATCCAAAATGATATCCACATTTCCAAAGGATGTTGAGAAGATGAAGAGGGTGCAGAGGAGAGTAAAATAAGCTTTCCAGTGAGAGACCTGAGTGAACAGTCTATTTACTCATCAGAAGAAGGCTACTTGCTGAAAAGGGGAGAGTATGCACTGTGTACTAGGGACGGTTTAGTCTAACAGAGGACATGAAAAAAGAATCAATGGCTGGAAGTTAAAGCTTCCACACAAGCTTTAACCAATCTAATTAGAAATACAGTCTAACTTCTGTCCAACAAGGATGACAAATAATCAGAACATATTGGCAAGGGAGGTACTGGATTTCCCATCACTTGGTGTACTCCCAATGAGCTTCCCAAATCCAGTTTAAAAAAAAATCTGTAAGTCGTCCAGGCACAAATGAGTCAAACACAAATCAGCGCAGTTTGATTTTCTGTATGACACTGGATTCTCGTAGCGATTGCTGTATCAAACAGGACAGCCCTAATAGTCTTTCCAGAGTAAAATGTAGTAATCCTTTTGAGATGATGGGGCTCTATAAAGGCTTCACCACACTTAGTAGAAGATGCATGAAAGTAACCAGTTTATCATTCGACTCCAATGCAGTTACGTAACACAGCTCTCTTACATGCATCAACCATCGAATCAAGTTTATTTCGGCTTTTACCTTCAAAACCAAATTTACATGGGTGTAAATCCAAAATTACATAATAACGAACAAAAATCATATCAAAATTCTGCAGCCAACTGCGTCCGTACATCTCCGGCCCGGACCTGGCTTCCCTCATCCATGCCTTCGTCACCTCGAGGCTGGACTACTGCAACGTGCTTTACATGAGGCTGCCCTTGTTCCTGGTGTGGAGGCTGNTATCTATTTTATAATGCCTGGTGAACGTGTGCAGGGTTTTCCATGTGGCTGCCCTGCATATGTCACCAATTGGGGCATGAGAGTGGAAGGCAGCATTAGCCGCGGCCCCTCTAGTTGAATGAGCCAGGATAGGATTGGGTGGTTGGAGACCAGAGGCCTTGTAAGCCTTAGCAATCCACCCCGCAATAACCAACTTAGAAGCTTTTTTGCCCCTGTGACAAGGCTGATAGCTCACTAGCAAGCTAGAGGAGCGCCTGAACGGAGCAGATAGATTTTAAGGGCCCTGCGTATGTCCAGGGAATGCCACAGCTTCTCTAGAGGGTGGCGGGTCTAGGGCAAAAGGAGGGAAGTATGACATCCTGGGACAGGTGAAAAACTGAAGAAACCTTGGGGATGAAGGAGGGATCTAGTCTGAGACGCACTGATTCCTTTTGGAACGTGCAAAAGGAGGGATCAGCTGAAAGGGTCCCAATTTCAGATATACGCCTTGCCGAGGTAATGGCTATTAGGAATGCCACCTTGACTGAGATAAAAAACAAAGAGATCATATCAAGGGGTTAGAAAGGAGGACCGGTTAAGGCCTTAAGGACTATGATGAGGTTCCAATTAGGGAACCTGTGGACTATCGGTGGAGAGATTTTTCGGGTGGCTCTCATAAATTGCCTCACATGGTGGTGTGAAGAGAGGCACGGTCTACCAGAGGCCCCTAAAGTACTGTCAATTGCGGCCAATTGTCTGGAGAGGCTATCGGGGCGTAGCCCCTTGTCCAGTTCCTCCTGTAAGAATTGGAGAACTTGGCCTATCGATGGATCTTGTGGAGGGATCTGTTTATCTTTGCACCAGTTTACAAAAACTCGCCAGGAACATTGATAAATACGGTGGGTTGATTTGCGTCTAGAAGCTAACAGCATGTGTATGACGGAGGCTGAGTACCCCAAGTTCTGGAGCGCTAGGGTTTCAACAGCCACGCTGTTAGTCTCAAGAACTCCGGCTGCTGGTATAGAACCGGTCCTTGTGATAGAAGATTGTGGGTGATCGGCAGACGGAACCGGGTCCCGTGTGACAGGGCGAGGAGATCTGGAAACCATGGCCGACGCGGCCAAAATGGAGCCACGAATATCACCATGGAATGTTGCTGTTTGCAGTGTTGAATTGCCCTGCTGGGAAGAGGGAACGGCGGGAAGACGTATAAGAGGCCTGGGGGCCACAGGCAGTTGAGCGCGTCTGTCGCCTTGGATTTGGGGTGAGCAGTCCTGCTGAAAAAGCGGGTCAGCTTGTGGTTGAATGGAGAGGCGAAAAGATCCAGGATCAGAATGCCGAATGTCTCGGTAATCCTCTAGAAAGCCGTTTTGCCTGAGGGTCCACTCCCCGGAGTCGAGTGCCTGGCAGCTTAGCCAGTCGGCCTGTACCTTGTTGGTCCCCTTTATGTGGAAGGCCGTCAGGGAAATGAGGAAGTTCTCCGCCCAGGTCATCAATAGGGATGCTTCCTTGTGTAGACTCTTGGATCGGGAGCCCCCTTGATGGTTTACGTAAGCCATCGCCGTGGTGTTGTCCAGTGATGGTGACGTATGCATGATACCATGCACCCGAGTAGTGACGCTAGCGTTCGGAGTGAGGTCTGCTTTTGAGCCCGTGTTACAGCAATCATGTTCCTGATTTTGTGTTGTCGACCTGGAGGTAGAAATATTCTGTCCAGCTGAGTATGGATGGAACACAACTCCCAGGTGTTCGAGGTGCTGTGAGGGTATCAAGTGACTCTTGAGATGATTTATCTGAAAGCCGTGCTCTGTCAGTTAGGAGACAGTGAGCTGGAGATGTGACTGAGCTAACTCCTGGGACGTCGCCCGGACCAGGATGTCGTCTAGGTAGGGGAACACTGCCACTCCGCGGAGCCGGAGGTTCACGATCAGCGGGATTAGTAGCTCCGTGAACGTCCGGGGGGCTGAGGCGAGGCCGAAGGGGAGAGCTCGGTATTGCCAGTGTTGGCTGTTGTACACAAAGCGGAGCCATCGTCGGTGTGCAGGAAGAATGGGTACATGTAAGTATGCGTCCTTCAGATCCAAAGAGGAGAGCCAGTCATTCTTGGATATTGCCATAGAGATGGATGTCAGGGTTTCCATCTTGAATCTCTGGGTTTTGACACATTTGTTGAGACGTTTCAGGTCCAAGACGGCTCGCCATTCTCCGGATTTCTTTTGAACTAGAAACAGAATGGAGTATAGGCCCCTCCCTTTCTCGTGCCACGGCACTCTCTCGATAGCCCCCATGTCGTGCAGCCTGTTGATCTTTGATTGCATTGCTGCGC
>QEPC01009246.1:3128060-3162992 GCA_003113815.1 Sphenodon punctatus
CCATGCCCCGTTCTCTTATTCCCAACCAGCCCCCCTCCCCTCACTTGAGCCACTCTCCAGTGAGCCTGAGGCAGATCCATGCCCCATTCCACTCTCCTCAGGTTCCACCCTAGCTGGATCCATGCACCGTTCCCCATTCCCAAGCCAGCAACCCTGCACTTGAGCCACTCACCAGTGACCCCCTTGAGCCAGACCCATGCCCCGTTCCACCTTTCCCCAAGCTAAAAACCTTCAAGCTAGTTGTATTTTCCACCCTCCCACGAACCAGTGCCACTGCTCACCTTTTAAAATTGGTAGCAGACTTAGCAACAATTTTTGACTGCATTTTCCTTTCCTTATAGGCTTGTCAAACTGGCAGAGCCTCACTGCACTTCCGTGCCAAAATAACCCAGACCAGAGACCCATGCTGGCTGCTTTTTCCCCCCATTAGCAACAATGGGGGAAATGCCGTGAATACGGTTAAAGATATAAATAAAGATAAATGCAAATACTAAAACCACAGAGACAAATAGTTGATCCCATTCACAGGCCAGTGATTACATTCCATGTTTCGCCTTCATATGAACGTCACCAACTACCTGAAGGACTGCTGTGTCCGAGGCAGAAGATCTAATGGAGAACTGGCATTCGGAACAAACTGCCACCTGTATCCAGGAGATGCTTTAGTAAGACCGTCCCACACTTCAAAGAGAAGTCCTCGATTCCCTGGGAAGGTACAATTAAGAGCCTTATCAGCAGCCAGTGGAAGGGCCACAGCAATGAAACTGGAGGGCATGTTCTAGAGCAATCATTATCTCTAGACAAGAGAGGATACCGGATCCCTGGCTGGCGAGCCGCCTCCACCCACTTTCAGAAGGCATCAACACAGCAGGATTGCGTTTTAAGGGCTCCCTCATTTCAGGGCCCAGCAAACAAAAACAAAACGTCACAAAAAGCAAACTAAATGAGCTCCAAAATGGTACCTGCTTGGGGTGCAGAGTCTCTTGTGGTCTTGTTAACTGAGCCAGTTGTGCAGATGATCTTTTGAGGAGAAAGATGCTTAATAGTGCAGGGAATGCCTAAGAATAAGTAGGAGAAGCACGACTATTATTGATTTAGATTTGTATCCCACCCTATTCCAAAGGCTCGGGTCTGTTAACAATAAAACATATAGACTGAGTATAAAAACCAATACATGAAATAAAAAAATATATAATAATCCACTTAAGAAAACAAGAGCACCACAAATCGTATCCCCACCTGCCCAGTGCATGGCCAAATAAAACAGTTTTACCTTGCCTTTGGAAAATGCTCTAGCTCAGACTTTGCTTCTTGTTAGTTTGCCCAGCACGGGAACATGGGCAAGGTGCCTTAGTGACTTCTCCAAGGGAAGAGAGTTCCAAAAGAGCAAACTCCCAGCGGGGAAAAAGTAACATGAGGGTTTGAACGTGGGCGCCTGGTTCAAAGTGTCATTTAACATGTTTCCCATGGTTTCCAATCACAAAAGGTAAGGTAGGATTTTGTGCCCTGCCTTTCGTGATTGAAAACAGGAGATGTGTTCAATGATGCTTTTAACCACACACCCACGTTCAAAGCTTGACGTTACTTTCCCTGCGGGGGGGTTGCTTCTCCCTAGTTCCCCCGGCACGGTAACGTGGGCAACCACCCTAAAAGCTTCTCTACCTTCCCTTTTCATATGAACTTGGAGCACTGACAGAACCTGCAAGAGGCCACTCTCAGCTGTCCTTAAGGATCACGATTGCACACAAAGGAGGAAGTAGCCTTTCAGACATGCGGGACACAGGCACAACTGCATAGCGTTAGTCTATACCTGAGCTAAAGGATGGGTTCCCTCAGCTTCAAACACAGATTAGATGTTCTCAGCTACATGTCCGCATCCAAAATGATATCCACATTTCCAAAGGATGTTGAGAAGATGAAGAGGGTGCAGAGGAGAGTAAAATAAGCTTTCCAGTGAGAGACCTGAGTGAACAGTCTATTTACTCATCAGAAGAAGGCTACGTGCTGAAAAGGGGAGAGTATGCACTGTGTACTAGGGACGGTTTAGTCTAACAGAGGACATGCAAAAAGAATCAATGGCTGGAAGTTAAAGCTTCCACACAAGCTTTAACCAATCTAATTAGAAATACAGTCTAACTTCTGTCCAACAAGGATGACAAATAATCAGAACATATTGGCAAGGGAGGTACTGGATTTCCCATCACTTGGTGTACTCCCAATGAGCTTCCCAAATCCAGTTTAACAAAAAATCTGTAAGTCGTCCAGGCACAAATGAGTCAAACACAAATCAGCGCAGTTTGATTTTCTGTATGACACTGGATTCTCGTAGCGATTGCTGTATCAAACAGGACAGCCCTAATAGTCTTTCCAGAGTAAAATGTAGTAATCCTTTTGAGATGATGGGGCTCTATAAAGGCTTCACCACACTTAGTAGAAGATGCATGAAAGTAACCAGTTTATCATTCGACTCCAATGCAGTTACGTAACACAGCTCTCTTACATGCATCAACCATCGAATCAAGTTTATTTCGGCTTTTACCTTCAAAACCAAATTTACATGGGTGTAAATCCAAAATTACATAATAACGAACAAAAATCATATCAAAATTCTGCAGCCAACTGCGTCCGTACATCTCCGGCCCGGACCTGGCTTCCCTCATCCATGCCTTCGTCACCTCGAGGCTGGACTACTGCAACGTGCTTTACATGAGGCTGCCCTTGTTCCTGGTGTGGAGGCTGCAGCTAGTGCAGAATGCGGCGGCTCGTCTCCTCACGGGGACGGGCCGTCAGGAGCACATAACACCTGTGCTCCGGACTCTGCACTGGCTGCCGATAGCGAGCCAAGCCAGGTTCAAGGTATTGGTGTTAATCTATAAAGCCCTTCACGGTCTGGACCTCTCGTACCTCAGGGACTGCCTCGCCCTCCGCGCCCCAGAGCAGCTTCTGTGGTCTGCCGGGGCTGCCTTCTTGGAGGTCCCCCATGTTAAGCGGGGGGCCACAATGGAGAGGACATTCTCGGTAGTTGGGCCGCGCCTTTGGAATTCCCTCCCGGAGGAAGCTCGCCTGGCCCCAAGCCTTCTAACATTCGAATTTCTTTGAAGCCTTCTAATATAGCAAATTTGTAAGACCTGGCTGTTCGCCCAGGCCTTTTGGGAGGGTGGGTTGGGGGGTGTTTATCTCCCACCACCCTTGTATATTGTATTTTTTACCCTAGCCATGTTTTATTGTGTGATTTTATGATTGTTTTAATATATTTTTATAGCTGTATTTTATGTTTTGATATTGTTAGCTGCCCCAAGCTGTTCTCAGGAGGGGCGGGATATAAATTAACATAATAAATAAATAAATAAATAAATAAATCATATTATACAAAAGGTATTCCTAAGGCGTAATGCAGATATAAAAAATAGAGCCAGGGCTTTAATCACATCTGTGTTATCAGATGTCAAAAGAAATACCAGACTCTGGAGCTGAGAAGGTAAATAAATGTTGGGAATCAAAGGCAGCACCCAACTGGCTCTCGGATCACAACAAAACAGAGCATGCTACAAAGTTTCAACCTCCTTACAAGAGTGCACACAAACTCTGTGGAGATGATTCATTCTCTCCGCTCTACATCTTGTAACGACAGAGTCAAAAAGCAGTTATCGAATCAGGGACAACGTTCTGCAGAGACGAAAATCCCCCAGAATACATCAACCTGGTATTTACTCACATGAGTAAAGCCACCCCAAGCTACTGTGTCAGGAGGGGCAGGGTATCAAGTTTTTATAAATAAATAAAACAAGTAACAATGAGTAACCCAACAAACTTCCACTAGACGTTAATGGAGTTACTAGGATAAGCACTATTCATTGCAAAGGTTTTGAACCAGACCCAAGGAGGGGAGAGCTGTCTCGCGTCTCCATTCAACAGCCCGCTCGGCAGGGACAGCATGGCTGTACCCGATGACAACAATTTGACTAGCTTTTATTCCGTCCCCAGAGTATATAGCAAAGAAGATCAGCTTTACCTGAAACAGTGACCTGCACTGGTTTATCAAAGAGATCTCCTCTGATGGTAAGATCAGTTCCTCCTCCTAGGCTCCCAGAGACTGGAAACACTGATAGTATTTCTATAGAAGGAGGGAAGAAAGAAATGGAGGTTTGTGAAAGACTGTACGAGGGCCTGTCAGCAGCAGCACACACTGCCCTAGTAACGTCGTCACTTCTCCACGAGATGGCAGTGTGAGTTTAGAACTCTTAGTACGGCCCCTAGATAGCCAGAGCAGGAATTCGGTGTGCGTCGGATTGCTGTGCTAAACATGCTGGAAATACCTGTAGGCTAGTCTACTGGGTGACTCTGCCCATGGATAAAGAGTGGGGTTACATGAGCCACCTTTTCCCGAGGAAATATACACGAGAGAGTGGCAGAATAGCCACCTGAATGCTGTCCTGCACGAGTGTCACAAGCTACCGCAGTGTTACCAACCCCACCTCGCATAACTCAAGGGACAAAACTATTAAAAAGCAAGACATTTGGTATATAAATACTGAGTTGCATTTTTTCCAAACAAACCATAAACTAAAAATAAAAACCTAAAAATAAAACCCAACTACAGCTGAGTCTTCAGGGGTTGACTGCTGGGCTCCCTCCCACACTGCGCTTCCCAATGCCCGCTTCCCTCCACGCCTTTCACTCTCGCGAGATTAGCGACACTAATAGCAAAATCACAAATGTGGCTTAGAAACCGCATCTCTCATGATACATTTGCGAGAGTCGCCGACGCTGAAGCCCTGGCCCTACTGATGCCCTTGGCCTAGGGGCAGCCTCACTCACCGCTAGATTAAATCGTGCAAAAAATTCTCATGAGGTTAAACACCAGGACTGAGATCTCACCAAAATTTCAGTCCCAGTGTGAGATCTCATGAGATCTCCTTTTTTTTTGTTTTAAGGACACGAGCTGCCTTACCTCACCCCCGCGGTAGCTGCTTGCTGCTCACTGCCTCCCTCTCCATTGTGCCGAGAGCCAAGGATGCTCTCTGGCATGCATCCCCAGCCACACTGCAGAGTTTAACTGGGGTCTGACAAATTATCTGATTGGAGGGGGGGGGGGAGCCTCTTCCCGGTTGTGTGCAACACTCTAATGGGTCCCTGTTTCCAGGGGGAACGATCAAGGGTACACTGTGTGTTGCCCTGATATCAGTTCCCCTGGAAACCAAGACTATTAGAGTGTTGCACACAACTGGGAAGAGGCTTCCCTCCCCACTCAGAGAATTTATTATCAGGTCCCCGCTAAACTCTGCAGTGTTGCTGGGGATGCAGAGAACAAGCTCAGCAATCTACACAATGCAGAGCGAGGCAGGGAGCAGCGAGCAGCCACCGGATCACAGGTCAGCCGTCCAGCAGTAATTAGCCCTACTCCCAGGCTTGCGAGATTAGCGACACTAATCATGAGATCGGGAGTGAGGTTTAGAAATTGCATCCCTCACAATAAATTTGTGAGAGCTGGCAATGCTGTTGCAGTAGGAAGAATTGTACAGAGTAGAAATTTCTGCCTCTCCTAAATCCACGTATTGTTCCCAGTGTAGATTAGAAAACTCAGAGGGGTCAGCAGCAAGATTCCCTTGCTAGGTCACTGCTGCTCTGGATAGGCCTCTCACAGTGGGGCCCTGTTAGCTGGTAAGATGGAAAGACAATAATGGTAATAGCATTTCAGGTAGTTACCCGCCCTGGTATGCAGTTGCCGATTGGGTAGTCAGTGTGCTACCCAAAACTGAAACTCTAGGGCTGAAACGAATCCGTTTCTCTCTCACAAAAATCTCTCAGCAATTGAGAATTGTTACTGAGATAGTGGGACAATCTATGTAATGGTTCGAGATCTGTCGAGAATTCTTTCGGTTTACTGTTTACTATGATTTACTATGTAATGTATACTGCGTACTGTGTTTGTCCTGGTAAAGTGCATGAACACAACCACCACCACAGCTGTTATGTGGATGCACAGCCCTCTTCCAAGATGGCGCCAGCAACATCGCTGCCATTTTGGAAAATTGACCAGGATGAATGCGGTACACAGTGAGCAGTACACAGTAAATCAGTATTTGGTATACGGTAAGTCACGGTAAATACTAGTAAATTGAGAAAATTCTCAACCAAGGATGTGTCCAGAACCAGGATTTTCCTTTATTTTCTCAATTCTTGCTGAGAATCACAGTTCTCGGCTCATTTTTAGCGAGAATCAATAATAAAGATCACATTTCAGCCCTAATGATTACCCAGAGATAGCGCAGAATGCATAATTAGCTCGTGGAACTCATTCCATGGGATGTAGCAAAGGCCACCGCTAGTACGGCTTAAAAAATGGATTAGGCAAGTCCATCAATGACTATTAGCCAAGATGGCCATTCAGGTTATTCCCAAATCATTAGCTCCTGGAAACTGGGCGTGAACAACAGGGAGTGGATGATGCGGGCCACTGTCAGACAAAATACTGGGCTAGAAGGACCATTGATCTGACCTATGATGGCATCTGCGAACAAGAAATCATAGTATGTACCTGCGTATGTTTGGTACAAGAAAAGCTCTTGTTTGGCACTGATGAGCCAAGCATCCTTTTGTACTACTGACCTGCAAAGAGAGACAATAGACATTGAAACCCCTCAAGAGTCAGGTTAAGGGTTCTCGGATTTCAAGGGGGCTGCAATCATCTAATGCCCTCCTCCCTACCCCTTTCCACAGCCCCTCCATCAGTTTGCCTGCACCTATCCCCTGTTTCTCACCCCCTGCTGTAAGCGTCTGGTCAACATCAATTCCTTCTTCCTCCCCTCTCAACTCCCTCTTCCTGTCTCCTCTTTCGGATTGGCTTTCTTTCCAGCTCCCATCAACTATGTCTTCTCCTCCACCTCTTCCTCATCATCCCCATAGCAAAGCCCCCAGTTCTGTCCCCTGCTCCCATCACTGCCCTCCTCTGTCTTTCCCCCTTCCAGCTCCCCTTCACTTGAGCTCTGGAATTGCCACTCTCCCCCCCACCCCCCAATCACAAAAGCATCATTCATTCAAGGTCTCTCATTCCCTTCAGCTTCTGTCTCTCACTGAAACCTGGATTCCCCCTGACACACCCTTATTCCCGCTCTCCTCTCTTATTTAGTCACATTTCTATGCCACCCTTCCTTCCCACAGAGGCTCAGGGCAGCTTACAATAATAAGAGAGGAATAAAAAAAACACTTAAATACCCCACTCACCAACCCCGATCCCAGCCTGCTAAACGTGCGGCCAAATAAAATGTGGTACATTGTTTCTGAAAGGTGAAGAGGTTCAGGCTTAGGCAGACCTCGAAGGGGAGGGGAGTTCCATAATCATGGGGCAGCTACTGAGAACTCCCCCTCCCTCCCTGTACGCATCACAGGGGGGGCACCTGCAAGAGGGTGTCCCTGGCTGACCTCAGGGACCATGAAGGGACATGAGGGAGGAGGCGATCTTTCAAATAACTGGGACCCAAGTCTGAGGGATGGATAAGTTAGAACTCGCATCATGAATTGTGCCCGGAAAGTTCTTGGCAGCCAGCGCAGACTCTGGAGCACCGGCGCAATGTGCTCCCGGTGACCCACCCCCGACCTGTCTCTTATACACATCTAGATGTGTATAAGAGACAGGGTTATATCTGAGTCTGATAAAAACGATCGCAGCCTTCCCACTAGATGTCATTGTTGAAAGGCACTCCTGGACACCACCACAACCAGGTGCAGCAGTGGATCCAAGAGTACCCCAAGGCTGCAAACCTGAGTGACCAAAGGAGACTGGACCCCGTCAATAACGGGGAGCCCTATGTCTCCCGGGTCACACGGTCGGCCAACCGTCATCTCCTTGGCCTTGTATGGAGCCAGTTTCAATTAGCTCACTCACATGCAGTCCCCAATGGCAGCCATATACTGGGTAAGCACTGAGACTGCAGGACTTGGGTCAGATGAAAAGAGAGGTAGAGCTGGGTGTCATCAGCGTATTGATGGCACCTCACTCCAAATCTCGGAATGATCTATCCTAGGGGCCTCAGATGCACATTGAACAGAAGTGGAGACAAGATGGAACCCTGCGGAACTCCACACAGGAGCACCCAAGGGGATGACAGACCACCACCCATCACCAACCTCTGAGTTCTCCCAGTCAGGAATGAGTGGAAGAGATCTAGGCTGCTTTTAGACTAGCAGGTTGCAGTCGTGCGACTTGCTCACGCGGTTTTTCAAAATCCCAAATCTATCCACTAGTGGAAGGATCTATCCTAGTGGAAGAGATCTAGGCTGCTTTTAAATGAGCAGGTCACGGTCGTGCGACCCGCTCACGCAATTTCTCAAAATCCCATTAGGCAGGATTTAGACGCAATGCATCATGCACGTTCAAGGTGGTTGTGCATTGTTTAACGACCACGAACTAAATACCTCCATATGCGAGGTATCTAGTTCGCGGTCTTTAAACAATGTGTGACTGCCTTGAACGTGCGACGCATCACATCTAATCCTGTGTCGCAAGATTTGGAAAAATCGTGTGAACAGGTTGCACGACTGCGACCTGCTCGTCTAAAAGTGGCCCTAGTCTCGATTTATTCTAGACTGTAAGCCCACTGGGGCAAGGACCTGTCTATAACAATTGAGTGTAAAGCACCAGCTACGTTTAGTCTCATCTGACCTCCTGCATATTGTTGGGCACAGATGTTAACCCAATAACTCCTGCATTGGGCCTGGTACTTCTGACTGAGTTACATCACCTCATAGAGAGAGATCTACATTTCAAGTGATGAAGGATACACCAGATGGTCCCAATGCTGAATTATTGGCACAGTTACATATCTACCTCATTTCTGAGCTTTCAAATTTCTCATGCTTCGCTTCCCAGCTATTGGAGCTAGCTCTGACTTTACCTGTTCCATTAAAAAGACCACTATTTCCTAACATCCTTCCTTCAGGGAAGTGGAGGTGGAGGAGGAGATAGGGTTGTACTGGTGGATAGTGAGGAGTATCGCAGTGTTTCAGTTTATTCCTCCTGGACCAAATACAACTGCTCAAATACAACACTCTCTGGTCCTTCTGCAGGTCTGCCTGGCTCCCAGACCATTTCTCCCGTCCTGAAAGATGCACCAATTGCCTTCCTTTTCCCCTCCAGCACTCTGTCTGTCTGTCAGTCTCCTGGATCTTGACAGTGCAAGGCTCCACTCCTGGGTCCATACTCTATTTGGAGACCACAAGCCATCTCTCCCTCGCCAAACTGTTATCTTCCTTCCTTCTCAAAGATATGGTCTGCTCCCTTTTAGACAGTTTTCTGCTTCTCATCCCTGGTATGCCAACTAGGTAGGCCTCGTATGCCCAGAACTTCCTGGCCACCTGTGCTCCATGGCTACAGAGAGCTACCCTAGTCAGCCCCCCAACAGGACATCCCTATTTTTCATCCTTTATAGATTATGCCACCTCTACTTTCATCTTGCTTGTGGTATCTGAAAACGCTCTGCCATGAAATTTACATACACCTTTCCCAGTCTCTCCCGCTTGCTCCCCTCTGCACCCCTTGTTGCCTTACTTACCCTCCAATTCCCCACCCCCTGGTAGCGTTGGCCACCCTCCAGGTTTCACCTGGAAACTCTGGGCTGATCCAGAGTCTCTGGGCAAAGCCGCGATTGCTCCCAGTCAGCTGGGAACACTCCTGGCTAACCTAGAGAATCAGGGCTTCAGGGGTAGCAGGGAGCAGCCTCAACAGAACAGGGGTGGGGGGGACTTTCCTACTCCTTTTCAGAGGTGGCCCTGCCCCCAGGAATGCTGTGATGACATGATGCTCCACGAGGGGGAGGTTCGGTCAGAAAGCCGAGTTCATAAGCTTTTGTTGGCCATTTGGGCAGAAGAGGCTGGGAACCACTGTCATTTGTAGGAGTGCTCTAAGGCAAAGGAATTCCAAGTTCTCTGGATACTGTTCTCTGTTAAAGATACATGCTAGGGGATAACATGCACAAGAAAGAAACTGATGCACCCAGAATCATGCTACCTTCCGACACCACAGATGAACAAATAGGAAAAAAGGCCTCCTCTTACTTACTTTCCTTTATTAGACACTGTAAAGCTAATGTTCTGCGAGCCTGTCAGAAGAGAAAACACAATTAGTGTTGGAATTTGGGGGACTCCGCAGAGAAGGGATTCTCAGCCTGGTGCTCAGGAGCACACAGTGCTTGGGCACACTTTGAAACAGTCCTTCTTTCATTAAACTCAATGTGAGCTGGGATTGATTGATTATCTCAATTTCCATTGACTTTAATTAAATTGAATTGGAGAGGGAAAGGAGAATTGGTTACCTACCTTTGTGAATTCCTTTCTCTCTTACTTTCCTGATCCTCCTCCGCTGGGTAGCTCTGCTGATGGCTGATAGGAGGCAGATGACGTCATTTCTTTTATGCGCATGCGCGCCAGGAGCTACCCGGTCCCTCAGTCTGTAGCTGAGTGCCCCTGTAAGTAGTTCTAACCTGACAACACATAACTTCAAGAAAAAAACCTGTAATACCTTCAGGACATAAAAGTGAGAATCACTGGAACAGTTGCACTAGGACCCAACCATGGTCAAAAGTAAGAAACTAAACAGTTGTATACATGAGATGCTGAGTGCTGTACGGCAGGGAGGGTCGGAGGAGGATCAGGAGAGTAAGAGAGAAAGGAATTCACAAAGGTAGGTAACCAATTCTCCTTTCTCCTCTTACCTCCTTCTCCTCCTCCGCTGGGATGTACCAGAGCAAAATCCCTCCTCTACGTGTGGGAGCTGACAGCACTGGGAGCATCCAGTACTGACTGCAGTATCCGTCTGCCAAAAGCAGCCTCAGCTGACTGAAGATGTTGATCTTATAGTGTCTTACGAAGGTATGTAGGGACGCCCACGTCACGGCCCTACAAATCTCTTCGTAGGAAGCTTGTGCCTTAAAAGCGTAGGAAGTGGCCGCACTGCGGACCGAGTGGGCTCAAATTTGCAAGGGGGGAATCCTCCCGCCAGCCCTGTAGGCTTCAATGATGGCCTGCTTAACCCATTTAGACAATAAAGTCTTGGAAGCTTTGAGACCCTGAAGGGCCAGGCGAGTGTTAACAAAGAGGGCCGTGGATTTACGGAAGGCCCGAGTCCTAGCCAAATACATTTTGAGCTCATGTCAGACATCCAATTTGTGCCAATCTTTCTCTTTCTGGTGAACCGGGTTGGGGCAAAAAGATGGAAGCACCAACTCCTGGACTCGGTGAAAGTATGAGTTTACCTTCGGGATGAAGGCCGGGTCCAACCTGAGAACGACCGAATCTGGTCGAAAAATACAAAAGTTGACCTCCATTGACAGTGCACTCAGCTCCGAAACTCCTCGAGCTGACGTGACCGCCACTAGGAACACTGTTTTTAGCGTTAGAAGGTAGAGGGATATGTGCTTTAGGGGCTCAAAAGGAGGCCTTGTGAGTGCCGCTAGGACCAAGTTTAGATTCCTGTGAACCCTGTGAACGACCGGGGGGGACAGGAGCCTGGCTGCCCGGATGAACCTCCTGACATGTGAGTGTGAGGATATAGCC
Organism: Sphenodon punctatus; assembly: GCA_003113815.1. Taxonomy (NCBI): domain Eukaryota; kingdom Metazoa; phylum Chordata; class Lepidosauria; order Sphenodontia; family Sphenodontidae; genus Sphenodon; species Sphenodon punctatus. The sequence continues at coordinate 3,139,611 of QEPC01009246.1, forward strand.
CTATTGGTTTCAGCTCACAGCACAGAATCGAGAGCTGCTGCCTGCCTAGCTAAGGTGTTGGCCCTGAGCCCTTTGTCTAGTCCCTGTTGTAGGAACTCTAATACTTGTTGAATCCCTGCCTGTCTTGGGTCTAAGCCTTTTTGTTTCTACCAGTTTGCAAATGTTTTCCACATGCTCTGGTATGTCCTTCTAGTGGCTGGCTTCCTAGAACTTTGAAGGGTATCAAGAACTGGTTCAGTATAACCCCTTCATCTTAGCGCAGCGCACTCAATTGCCAGGCTGTCAACTGTAGGGTCTGGGCAGGATATCGGACCCTGATGGTCCATGATGTGAGGGTCAAGCCAATCCACAATGTTCTGGAACACTGTCTCGTTAAGCATCCACTCGTGAGGCTGTAGTACTTGGCGGCTGAGCCAGTCCGCTGTCGTGTTGTCCTGCCCTCTGATATGGAGCGCTTTCAGAGATGTCAAGTGGGATTGGGCCCACTTGAATAGTCGCGTTGCTTCCCGATGTAGTTGGAGTGACCAGGATCCGCCTTGATGGTTGACATATGCCTTTGCTGTGACATTGTCGGTGTAGATGAGTAGGTGGCGATTGGTCCCGGAGGGAAAGAGTTGTTGAAGGGCAAGACGAATGGCCTTCAGCTCCAAGAGGTTGATTTGTTGTTTCGAGTCCTGGGGAGGCCATACTCCCTGCACCGATCGAGTCATTGTGTGCGCCCCCCAGCCTATTAGACTGGCGTCTGTTGTTATTATGTCCCTTGGGGGGTCCGTGAGTGGCACCCCTTGCAAGAAGTGCGTGGGATCTAACCACCAGGACATGGAGTTTTTTAGATGTCCTGGTATGAGAACCCAGGGATTCAGCCCACCTGTGAGCTCTCGCTGGAAAGGAGCTAGCAGCTTCTGCAAGGGACGTATGTGGAACCTGCCCCATGTCACCTGGGCTGTGCAAGAGACTAGGAGCCCAAGGAGTGAAGCGAGTGTCTTGAGCCTCAGGCGGTGTGAAGATCTGAGGGTTCTTACCAGCTTCCGTATCTTCTTTGTCCTGTCCGGTGGTACGAACGCGCGGTCGGAGCTGGTATCTATGACTGTGCCTAGATGCTGTAGCCTCCTCGACGGAGTCAGATGGCTTTTCTCCATGTTGATTAGAAACCCGTGTTGTTAGAGCACAGTTCTGTTGAGGTCTTCTATGGTCTTCTCCGGAGACTGGGCCCAGATCAACAGATCGTCCAGGTAAGGATGTATATGGATGCCTTCCATCCTGAGGTTCGTCACCAGCGGTATCAACACCTTGGTGAAAGCCCTGGGGGCTGAGGACAGCCCGAACAGAAGGGCCCGGAACTGCCAATGGTGGTTGTTGTAAGTGAAGTTGAGCCACTTCCTGTGAGTCGTTCTGATTGGAATGTGGAGGTAAGCATCCTGTAAGTCCAGGGACACCATCCAGTCGTGTCTGTGAATGTTGTGGCAAATGGAGGACACTGTCTCCATCTTGAACCTCTTTTTTGTCACGTGCTGGTTCAGGGCCTTCAGATCTAATACTGCTCTCCATTTCCCTGCCTTCTTTGCCACAAGGAAAAGAATGAAGTACAGTCCCTAGAATTGTTGATCGGGTGGCACCTTTTCTATGGCCTTGGTGTCCCGTAGCCTCTTGATTTCGCCTGTCATCGCGCAATGTTTTTCTGGATCCCATGATGTAGGGGAGACCAAAAACCTGCTTGGGGGGGGGCGCTGTCTAATTCGATGGCATATCCCCGTTCTACGCAGGATAGGACCCAGGCGTCCGAAACCGAGTGAGCCCACACATCACAGCTGGATCCTGCCCCCGACCTGCCAGCCGGAGTAGTCAGGCGTCCTGCCTGGGTTGATTGGCAGGGAGGCCTCTTGATCTGCGCCTGTCATACCTGCCTGAGCAGAAGCCCCTGCCCCTGCAGGCAAAGTTGATGGTATAACCCCTCTGTGCTGGTGCTTGGAATTTTCTGTATGGGGCTACGAAGCCCCTGAAATGAAAGGGCTGCGGTCTAAAGGAGCCCCTTCGAGTGGTCAGCTGTTGGAGAGTCTTGGTTTTGTCCTTGCTGGACGCCTCCTCCAAGTCTTTCTCTAGGCACACGCCGAATAGTTTTGACCCTTTGTATGGGGAGGCAGTCAGCAAATTCTTTGCAGTGACATCCCCATCCCATGAGCGTAGCCATACTCTGCGTCTGGCTGCAATGTTGTTGGCTAGAGATCTGGCTGACCAAGTTAGATTATCGGTGGTCGCGTCTGCTAGAAAGGCGGCCACCATGTGGACTCTAGAATTTAGTCTCTGGGCCTTTCCCTCTGATATTTCTGGATCTTGTAATTCCTGGAGCCATGCGAGCATGGCTCTGGAGACGTAAGAGGATGCTATCCCTATCTTTAGGGCCGCCGACGTAGCCTCTGAGGCTTTCTTAAGAGCTGCATCAGCCACTCTATCCATAGCGTCCCTAGGATGGCAATCCCCTTCATTGGGGAACACAGTGTGCCTAGCCAGGGACGCCGCCCCTGCGTCTACCTTAGGTGATCAAAACAAGGGGTCCTTTCTCTTGGAGAAGGAGTAGAGGGAGTCCTGAGCCTTGTTCATTTTAAAGCTCTTGTCAGGTTGCTTCCACTCTTGCAGCACCAACTTCTCAAACGCCTTGTCTAAGGGGAGGCCCTGGTCTCTGCCGTGAACTGATGGAATATATTGGTGGGTTTCCTCCTCCTGGGAGTCGGAGGAGTCCTGCTTAGGTGATTTTTCCTGCAACTGCAGTGTTTTAATGACATGAGCAATGAGCTCATTCCTGTACTGAACAGGAAATTGTCTCTCCCTGTCTTTGGGATCAGAGGCTTGTTCGACCCATTCGCCCTCCTCCAAATCGGAGTGAGTTTGCTCAGATTCTGAGGAAGGGACAGACTCTGTCTGCCTATGCTCAGCTAGTGCCTGGTTCAGTTCAATATGTTGACCCTCTTGTTCACTTTCTGCTGAGGACTGAACGGCGTGACGAATGTCACCCGAAGGATGCCTAGGTCTCTTCTTGGGGGTACCAGAAGTCCCTGCCTTGGACTTCGCCAGAGACTTGGTATGCCTCTTGGTCTTGGTAACTTCCCCAGGGTAGCCAGGATCTCTCCTATAGATTTTTCTATGGAGGCTAGGCGTACCTACGTGTCTTATTCTTGCGAGGGGGCTGTCACTGCCAGGGGGTGACCCTGAGGGGGGGCTGTCCCATACTCATGGCTTGTCTAAGGAGAGAACAAGAAGAATTCATATAAGGATTGGAGGAGGATGTCATTACTAACAGGAAAAACCTCCTTAAGGGTTAACTTGCCTCCTGAGGGAGACCAACCAAACTGTCTCCGCTCGGGTAAAGGAGGGGCCACGTGGTGGCTGTTGCTAGGGAGAAGAGAGCAGCAGCGCTGCCTCCGCCCTGTAGGGGCCCCTTCACGTGAATATAATGGCTGAGGGAGACTCTGAGGCCCAGCTGCGCTGTCCCCGAGTTCCCTGCCTTGGGCTTCTTATTTTATTTTTGTTTGAGTTTACTTAGCCCACAATATGCTCTCGGGCGCGGCCGCCCCGCCCCGGAGCTTGTTTTCACATTATTTTTCTTGCGAGAGTCCATTTAGCCCCCAGGGTTTTCACGGGTGCGGTCGTGCCGCCCCGGAGTTACCTTACTACATATTTCTTATTTATTATAATTTATTTGGCCTCAATGCTCTCGGGCGCGGGCGCGCTGCCCTGGAGCTCTCTGTCGGCAGGAGAAGGGGGGGGTGGAGGAGGAGCCATGCGGCAACGCCGTTTCTCTTTCTTTTCTTTTCTTTTTTTTTTAAAGATCCTCATTCTTTTCTACTGACTTGCCCTCACCTGGCAAATAAACTAACTGAGCTGAATTCCTTTCTTTCTTATTTCTTCAGGGATTTCCTCAGAGAGAGAGGAGCTACTGTGGAACGTGGCCTACCGGCCGAGGCAGACGATTAGACTGAGGGACCGGGTAGCTCCTGGCGCGCATGCGCATAAAAGAAATGACGTCATCTGCCTCCTATCGGCCATCAGCAGAGCTACCCAGTGGTGGAGGAGAAGGAGGTCAGAGGAGAAAAAACTTAATTTACACATATTTATGCAAATCATTCATGCGAATTACGCAGTGGCTCCCAAGTAGTCTCATCACTGCAGTGCTCATGACTGGGGAAAGGTTGCAGATCCCTGCTAGCCCCAAATACTATGGTTTAACTCCGTTCATTTACAGCGAACGGATTAGCACTCACGCCCATGCTGCTTACACAGAACTGAGAATCCCTGCCCGAGACACATCTACTGTCGTTAGGCAGGGCAGATCCAGAGGAGAAAAACAGGGGCACAGAAATACAAAAGGCCTTATTCAAGTGGCAGAGCTAGAAATACACTCTAGCCAGTGTTCGTTTACCCCTAACATGCAGTGCTCTGCCCGCTAGACCACAGACACTACTGATCAGCAGGATCTTTCCATCCACATCCTTTCCTTTAGCCCGGAGCCAGATTTAATTTAAGGGGCCACCGCATCCTGGCAACCTTAATATGGAACCTTTCCCCGCAGGTCCTGCTACCATTACCCCTGCTGCTCCGTTCAAGAGGGTGCTGTTGGCAGGAGCTACAGCAGAGCCCACAATACCCTGTCCCCTCATACATCTGGGTGCCAGGGTCTCCCAGAGGCTGCACCTCCTGAGTAGCTCAGATGGGTACTTAGTTTAGTACCTATAAGTCATACCTGCATTTTAGAGTAGTGTCAGGTGTTTGATGGACTACTTGGTCACCGAACGGGTACCCAGATACCCCAAAAAATGGGTAATTCCTGGTATCAATTTACTGATTCTCCAGTAACCAATTGAAAAATCAGGACGGAAAACTGAAAACTCCAGCGTGGAGTTAATATTCCAAGACATCGGGTACCTGAATCCGACACCAATTAGCACCCAGAGTGGATTTGGGTCCCGGAAACTCAACGGGCATACCCGGTCGTGCGGGTACTCATTTTAGCTCTGTTCTGAATGCTTCTGGGTCAAAAGGGCCAGGTTCCTGAGGGAAAGGAGAAGGATTTTGCCCCCTTGATGAAGACGTTGGCTCTCCTCCTGCTGCCGTAGGCCTCTAGTGATTAATCTTAACCTGAAAGAAATTTGGAGGTAGCCTGTCAAGGACAGATGGTGCCAGTCACGCTAGGGGGGACCCATGTTCCCTAGGGCAGCTATGTCTCCTGTCACAGGGAACGGGTGAAGGGACCCCATTTTATCTTCTGTACCAGGGCCAATTCCAACCTGGCGACACGTCTGTCAAAGACCCACAACTCTAGTGAGAAACGCAGCAGGAGGGGCCACTTTCACAAACTCTTGAGCCTGGCCATGTGACAAAGTAAGCTCTTAAGTCTCCCTCCAGCATCACCAGAACTCGGATGTCAGCGCCGTACAGTGGCCCAGAGGTTAGGATGCTAGCCGAGGACCGGGCACACCGTGCTGTTGAGTCTCTCTCTGCCTACATCACAGAGACGTTGGAAAGATAAACTCATTCAGGATTGGAATGCACTTGGGTACTAGAGTAGCTGGCATCAGCAGCACCTCCACCCCTTTCCTGGGGAAGCTGGAGACCCACGCCTCCACAGCCACGTCCCCAACATCCTGGGGGAGCTTCTGGAGCCAGTGGGCGGGCAGAACAGCTATGGATTGTGTCTCCCCACCAGCAGAGGGAGCTCCAGGAAGGATTTGTCACTTTAGCTGCTACTTCTCTGGACGGGCCTCAAGCAGTTGCCCCCGTTTCCACCTCCCCTCTGGGAGGAACCCTGGAGAGAAGGGGACTGTGTCAGGGAGGGTGGGGCAAAGGGACTGTGTCCATTACAGAGCATGGGGACCTCATGATGCCCCTCCACAGGGACTGGGGCCATCTGAAAGGAGTGGAGCAGGGGGCCTGTTACACACACACCCCTTCTGATGCAATCCCACCCTTGCCGAGTTGTCAGGACATTTTGGAAAGGGGGCAGGAAAGCCCCGACGGCCCACTCCATTTCTGACGTGGTTGCCCTCTGGCACCCCTGGAAGCCAGGTTTCTTCAGGGTAGCCACACCCATCCCTGGCTAACTTTCCCCAGAGTGTGGAAACACTGGGTAGGAAAACCAAGAGTATTTAGGTAAAATCTGGAGTGGAGTCTAATGAAACCCCAAAGGAAATCCATAATGCGGCCTGCGTGAAGCCCATCAAGACACACAGCAACCAAAGCAGCCGTTTCCTTGCCAGGGAGGTGAGGAATCTCAAAGGGGCAGCAGAAAGATCCAACGGCTCTGCCACAGTTTCTCTGAATTGTCCTCAGAGCGGGCAGCCGGTTCTGCTCCACTGGATTCAGAGGCTTGGGGAGTCTAATAAACTGCCTACTGTATTGGGAGCCCACAGAATTATTTAAAATAGACACAGTACTTCAGATGATATCTTATCAAGAGCCAATGTAAACTAGTGGATAAAGTGATGCGAGACCAGAACCTTACTATGAATTCACCACATAGAATAGAGCAAATCACTCTCTCAGCCTTAGTTTCCTATCTGTAAAATGGGAATAATAATCTACCTCACAGGATTGTTGTGAGGGGTGAACTACAAAGGATTATGAAGCACTTTGAATGTTTAAACTGCTACATAAACAATCAGTCACTTCTGTTGGCAAAGTTACGCATGCCTTTTCATATGCCAGAGGAAGGGCCCTGTGTGGCGCAAGGTCACAGCTACTGAAGCTACTTTTACACGAGCGGCGGGATGCAGCGCGTTGAAGAACATGCTTCCTGAAAAGCCCCGTGGGGTGCGTTTAGATACACGGGAAGTAGCCGACTGCCAAAGGAATCGCAGCTCACGTAGTCCCTTTGAAGCCGCATTTGGGAAGCCTAGATATCAGGGCTTTAAAACGACCATGCAAGCAACAATTCCTATGGCAGCTGGCTACTTCTGGTGCGTCTAAATGCTCCCCACGGCACGTTCTTCAACATGCCACTTGTGTAGCAGCGGCCTGAGTGAGCAAGTGCAGGCTGTGCGTGGCCCAAAAACTTGCATAGTCTCACCAACAGACGTGGGTGCAATAACCATGCTGTCTCTGTCACTTACATACGGGGCCAACACAGCAACCATCTACCCCTCTAGACCTAAAACAGAGGCCCACCCCTCACCACCCTGCGTGTTGCAGGGCTGAATTGGGAGCCAATGGCAGTTTTCAAATGGACCGCAACTCCCCGGGGAGCGTGAGGGGATGGGTGGGGCTTTCCCATGGACGCAAACCCATTTCCTTACAACTCCACGCACGGAGCATCCGCCATTAGCGCTTGTTTCTCCGTGCGTGGGCGGAGCACACACACCCCCACCCCCACCGGCTGCGGCGTTCCCAGGGACACCCACCCGCCAGCCATGGCAACCGCATGGACACTCCTCCACTCGCCCACACACGGGGGTGATGGGATCCATGCAAGATGGGCCAGTGCGGCCCTGCAACATGCATGATGGGCGGGGAGGTGCTTGTCTAAAAACACCCCAGGATACAACTCATCTTTGCTTCTCTCCACCTAAAGTTAGGGAAGACCACCTATAAAACGTCAAAATGGGTCAGGGGTGAAAATTTTGGTTTCGATAGATCCACAACTGCCCAAAAATGGCTGTTTGGGTTTTGAAACCATAAACCAAAATTGTGGTTCTTTTTCAGTTGTAGCATTTTGGGTTTTTTACACTGATTTTTTTTCTGGTTTGTTCTCACTGACGTAAATGGGAGAAAATTCCATTCAAAACCCCCTGGAAAAAAATTTAAATTTTTTTAAAAAGGAAACAAGATCCCCAAAACCAAGGAGAACTGAAACCAGAAAAACCAAAATTCCTCCCAGAGTCCCATCCCTAGTGAGGACGATTGGAGGGCAGCTAGAAAGGGTAGAAATTTATTTAGTTAGTTTGTGAGTTAAAATTTATATCCTGTCCCTCCTGCCCACAGGGCAGTCTGGGGCGGCGAATAACATTAATTAAAACAGTATAAAAATTTAAAACAATTTTAAAATACAATATGTGGGGAAAAACCCCACCCCCACCCCTCGCCAAAAGCCTGGCGGAACAGCCAGGTCTTACATATACGCCAAAACAGCAGGAGAGTGGGAGCCAGCCGAGTCTCCTCCGGGAGCGAATTCCACAGCACAGGGGTGGCCACCGAAAAAGATCTCACATCAGTGTCCACCCGCCTCACCCAGGGAACCTCCAAAAAGGCTCCCACGGACGATCTCAAGGGTCGCACGGGCACATGGGGAGTGAGGTGATCCCGCAGATAAGCAGGGTCCAGCCCGTGAAGGGCTTTAAAGGTTAAAACCAGCACCTTGAACCTGGCCCGGTGCTTTATAGGCAGCCAGTGCAGAGCCCGGAGCACTGGTGTCATGTGCTCTCTGTGACCCACCCCCGTCAGGAGACGGGCCGCGGCATTCTGCACCAGCTGCAGCCTCCGGACCAGCTTCTCGGGCAGCCCCACGTAGAGAGCATTGCAGTAATCCAGTCTCAAGGTGCTGAAGGCATGGATGACAGTGGCGAGGTCAGAGTCTGAGAGATAAGGCCGAAGCCGCCGGACAAGATGTAACTGCCGAAACGCACTCCCCGCCACGGCCACAACCTGAGATTCCAGACTGAGCTGCAAATCATGGAGCACACCCAGACTCCGCACTTGAGAGATCATGAGAGGGGGTGAACCCCCCCAACAAGAGGAGATTCAACCATCCCCAGGCCCCCCAAGCCCTCGCCCACCAACATCATCTCCGTCTTGTCAGGATTTAATTGCAGATGGCTCGACCTCATTAAAGCCCCCACAGCTGACAGGCACTGGGAAAATAAGGAGACTACATGGCCGGGTCAATGGAAAAAGAGAGTTAGACCTGAGTGTCATCAGCATACTGATGACACTGCATGCCCTGAAACCCCCTCACGATCTCCCCTAATGGCTGCATATCGATGTTAAACAAGAGGGGGGACAGAATGGCACCATGCGGGACTCCACATGTGAAGTCTCGGGGAGAAGACGTACACTCCTCCAAGACCACCCGGTGAGTTCTCCCGGGCAGGAACGAACTAAAACAGTCCAAGACCGTCCCGCCAATTCCGGCACGGTCCCGCAGGCGAGTCACCAACACCTCGTGATCAACTGTGTCGAACGCAGCTGAAAGGTCTAGCAGGACCAGTAAGGTCTGATGACCCTGGTCCAACGCCAGACAGAGATCGTCAACCAAGGCCATCAATGCCGTCTCCGTACCATACCCAGGCCGAAACCCAGACTGGGAGGGATCAAGGATGTGCCCCATTCCCAGGGGTTAGTCCATTAACCAGACTATCATTCAAAGCATTAAGCAAGATTTCAGAGGGCAATCCTCCTCTACCCACTCACCTACATAATGGCCTTCCACCCGGCATCGCAGAGTCCCCACTCCATGATCTATTTGAATTGGGTATCTGTAAACAAAGAGAGAAGCTTGCTGCTAATGTAGGAAGGAAAGAAGACCAGGAGAGGTTAATCACACAGGCCGCGGTCCACAAACCACTGACCACAGAGCTCAAATTCATTTATCTGTCTAAATTCATTCTCCTGCCCTATCCCGAGGGCTCAGAGCAGGTCATAGCACATAAAATCATAAATAAGCATAAGTAAAACCAATTTAAAATCCCTTAGCCCAAACCACCCCAAACCTTATCCTTATCTGCCATATAATGGTAAATGGGAGAGATTGGTAGGGTGGGGAATTTGGGGGAACTGGAGAGTAGGGTTAGGGTTGGGGTTTTTAAAATTATTTTTAAATTGATGTTGGTTTTTAATGTATATTATTGTTTTGTTGTATTGTTAGCCGCCCCGAGATGCCGTGGGCGTGAGGGGGCGGCATAGAAATGCCAATAAATAAATAAATAAAAATAAAATAATCTTACATTGCCTCCAGAAAATGAATAGGCTTGGGGCTCCAACCTGGAGCTGTACTCCACACCCTACAGGTCTACAAGTTACATGTATGTTATTTCTAGCTTTCTTATGGGCTCCATCTGCTGGAGGCACTGTCCTTAATTACCATGGGCCCTTCATAGTCCAGGGTCCCGCGGGCCTGTATTTCCAACACTGGGACTGTGCATTTACAGAATCTGCACTTGCCTGACACCGGCCTGGAGCATGCGAGAGCCACACTACTCTCCGGGGGGGAGTTAGAAAGGCTAGTGGGGGGACTAAGAATGTTGTTAATGTTGAACCTGCTCTGGGGAAAGAGAGAAAAATAAAAAATAATCAATGAAGTCAAGGGTAAGTCTGTAAAAATTTAAACAGACATTTATCACCAGTGCCTAAACCCTTAGCAGACCTGTTTCAAACAGAGGCCTTTTTATCAGCAGCATCAGAGGAGGATTTGCTATTAAGGGAATGGCTATGGCTGTGGCATGCCACCAAGAGACTCTGCTGTCCAGGGGGGTATCCAAACAGCCCCCTGCTAAGGACATTGCTGGTTGCTTCCCTGTTCCTCTGCAGTGAGTCATTTAGTCTAGGCCACAACCTGGCATTTAGTTTTCACATCGAATCAATAAGCTAGTGAAGGCATTTCTAATACAGAGAGCTTGGTCCACAGCTTAGCACAGCTGAAAGAGAAGGGAAAGATGGGTTTTACCACTTCTCCTGAGCGAGGATTTGAACAGATGCTGTAGCTGCAAATCCCTGTCTCATTTGATTTTCAATGGTTAAAACAGTATTGCATCAATGTAAAATTGTGCCTGCTACACCTGGGGCTTGCAAGCATGCAATCAGTCCCAGCCCAGCCCAGCCCCAGCAACGGCCTAAACTACTTTTCCACTCTCAGCATTTCTACACCACCTCAGGGCTGTCCTCTCTGACGTTCCGACAAACAGACACTTGAAGGAGCTGCTTTTACTTCCAAAGCGTTTACACAAACGGCACATCAAAGTAAGAAGAGAAGTATATACTCCTGAAAAACCGAATCCACACTTCCCGTGGCTTGTTATACCGGAGTGACAGTAATGTGAATCCATTTACAGCCAGGTGCCTGTGCCGCTCTGTTGTTGGGGTGGGCAATATGGATTCAGATTAATCTCTACCGAACTGCAACAGTGGCAACATGCCTATTGTGATTCAGATTTAAACCGACTGGAAAATATATTGATTGATTGATTGATTGATTGATTTAAAAAGTCACGTACAAAACGGCCACCAGATGGATGTTCTGCTCATGCACATTTTACGCGTGCAAAGACTAGCTGCCCAAAAGGCTGCGCACACACAGAATGCCCCGCGGCAGTTCTGCACATGCACAATGTCATTCATTTTTAATGGATTTAAATACGGATCCATAATACAAATCCGTAATGAAATCCCAAAATGGTAGATCCAAATCTGCAGTTTCCTCCAGAAGTCCACCCTACTTTGTTGTTCCATGACCATTAGGGGGAAGACCAAGTAACTACTTTGGTTTAAAGTTTCAGTGTGAACAATACCAAAATCGTGTAGTTACTTTGATGTAACCACATCTCAGTAGTTACTTCTGTTTAACAATGTTCATTAGTGAAAGAAAGAAAGAAAGAAAGAAAGAAAGAAAGAAAGAAAGAAAGTCCAAGACAGTCCAAGCAGGATCCATGCTGTATGTTCCAGCCCTCCCACAAGCAAACTCCCTTCTTGTCTCTCTTCACCCCCAACGCTGGGGAAAGGAGTAGACCATGCAAAGGCAGCACTGAGGAAAAACTAAGGCAGCCAGTCTCATTGCAAAAAGGTTGAAGATCTGTCCCTCAGGCTACTTCCCCATTCACCTCTCCCTGCCACCCAGGCTCATTCCGACCGCTTGCCGGAAAGTCTACTTTTTAAGGTGTCTCCCGTCACCCGACACGGCAACCCTTTCTTTTGATATTTTGTTGGGGGATGGGCTGGAGATGAAGAAAGAACTTTGCCCTCACGCTACCTGGCGTTTCTCAATTCATACCTCCTGGCCCCTTCTAGGGGAGAACACATCTCGGAATCACCCTGGTGGACATTAATTCTTGAGTCAACAAAATTTTGTTGTAACAATGGACAAGATGGTGGCTTTTAGCGAGGGATGCTGTGAAATAGCACTGCACTAGCAGAAGGTGAATGGGCCTCAAGCTGGCCAAATCTGTATACACTGCTGCAGGAATTTCAAGAATTTAGACTTTTGAACAATCATTCTGTTGCAATTCTCCCCCTCCCCTCCTTTCAAAAAAGACACTGCAAGGTGGGAGGCTAAGGTTATGGCTTCATCTTTCCCTGTCCTCTTCAAGGTAGAGTACTACGGAATTCTTAAGGCAATGTAAAAATGTCCGTGCAAAACAAAACAAAAAGCCAAAAGGAGGAACATACAGGCTTCTAGTCTTCTTGTTGGCAAAAGAGCATAAGGTGATCCATCCATCTCCTGCCTGGAGGACAACAGGGCTAGTTAGAAAACAAAGAGAATAAACATTAGGACAAAAAGCAGCAACTGCAAACTAAAATTTCGCGGGGAAAATATTTGGGTTCTGCAATCATTTCTTTCTTTCTTTCTCACTTGATAAATCAGGCATGGTCTTATAATAGTCAATTCATTCTTGACTATGCTAGTTCTTAGTTCTTCCTCTATATAGTCGCTAAGAAAAAAAGATGTACTTTTACCTGTGCCATCTTGCACCAGCACAGATAGGGGTGCTACCACCAATCTGAAGTGTCAGCAAAACGTGGAACAGATTGCATTCTGGCCTGCATTTTGCCAAATGGATTGGAATGTCCAGATCCATCAGACATGGAATCCGTGCCGAAATTCTGTTTCTGCCCTAGGTCAGCCCCATGTTTGCCCTCTTGAAGTTAGAGTGGGATTCAAGAGACCTCTGTTCCCAAATCTTCCACAAATTTTCTGTTTAACATGGGCAAGTCGTTGACTCTGTGCTTCAGCTCCGTAAAACGGAAGCTACACCATACGGGGTTCTGAAGGCAAATACATTATTGCAGAGTATAATGTGCTCAACTTGTGAAGGAAGTACTTTGTGGAAGGCAACAACACAAGTACAAGCCAGTGGAGAGTAAAGGATTGCCTGGAGTACTTTAACACAGTACACTGGCCACAGAGCTGTGCGGTCCCACACTTGTCTTTGCATGCAAAAAGAAATAGAGGTTTGGCTACACTCCGAATTGGAAAAAATTGCTCCTTAACAAATTGGACCATTAGACCACACTGATGGCTCAGTTATATCAAGGTACCATGTGAACTGATTCACCGCAGCAGCCCTGGTCTCTACAGCAAGGGCTTCTGGGAGGTGGTCCAGGAAGTGCCAGTTACTTAAGCAGTGAGAAGGAACAACTGGGTTACTCATCAGAGAATTGTTCTTCTTTGGTTTATATGGGAGGATGGTCGGAACAATGGGTGCAATTCTGCCGCACCACCACCAGGAGATGTTAACAAGCTTCCAAAACCCCTGTTCGGGGAATTCCCGCCAAAACTCCTCAGTTGTAAGAAGCGAAAACTCCGGGAACCTAAATAAACACATACTAATAGAACAATAACAGTGGAAAAAACAAAAATGATGAATAGTCCTCCCTATGTCAGGCCCTAGGGCAGCCCCTAGCAGGCCTACAAAAATACTGGACCCTAGGAACAAGGGTGATAACGAAAGGACGTCCCTTCGCCTGGCTTAGGCTACAGCTGGGAGGGCCGACCATCCTCCCATATAAACCAAAGAAGAACAATTCCTTGGTGAGTAACCCAATTGTTCCTTCTATGGTTTATAGCTCGGATGGTCGGAACAATGGGAGGTTTATAGCAGTATAAGCCTAGCTAGGAATGGGAGGGAAAGGAGCCTACGCTGAAGCTAGTTCCCTCCAGCTGCCAAGGAGTGGGACAGTTAATGAGAGGTACCAGGAAAGACCCCCCTGAAGGATCCTGCGGCCAAAGGCTGCCTCTGTCGAATCAAAAAGGTCAATTTTATAGTGTCATGTGAAGGTGTGCACGGACCTCCATGTAGCTGTCCTGCATATCTCAAAGTAGGGAGCCCTAGTCTTCAATGCCCAGGTAGAGGCCATCCCCCTGGTAGAATGAGCTACCACCTCAGGGGGGGGGTAGATTGGATGCCTTGTAAGCTTCCTTTACACACCCTGAAATCCAGCTGGAAATGATGGTCTTAGAGGTCTTCTTTCCCTTATATCTGGGGTGATAATAAACCAGAAGGGCCGAGGACTGCCTAAAGGCAGCTGTTCTATGAAGGTAAATCTTCAGAGCTCTACGAACGTCCAAGGTATGCCATCTTCTCTCTAAGAGATGGTGAGGATTAGGGGAGAACCACCTCTTGGGACAGATGAAAAAGGGAGCTAACTTTAGGAATGAAGGAAGGATCGAGCCGTAGAACCACAGACTCCTTCCTGCAAATGCAGAGTGGGATCCATAGAGAGTGCCCCAATCTCTGAAATCCATCTTGCTGATGTGAATGCTATGAGAAAAGAGACTTTTAAGGACAGGAAAAATAGAGAGACCTCGGGCAGGGGCTCGAAGGGTACTGCATCAGGGCACTGAGAATGATATTTAAGTTCCATGTAGGAAACCTATGAATCACAGGGGGGGGCAGCTGGCATGCCCCCCTCAAAAACCAGCAAACTTGGGGGTGTGAGGAAAATCTGTCCCTACCCAGGGAGGAAAGTGTAGAGTCAATGGCAGAAAGCTGACGAGTTAAAGTAGGGGGCTTTAGTCCTTTATCAAGGCCGTCTTGGAGAAACTGAAGAACTTGTAAGAGGCTGGGAGAGTGTGGAGAACACCTTTTCTCCTTACACTTTTTGATGAAGGAAATCCATGAGGATTGATAAATCCGCTTGGTCGAGTCCCTCTTGTCCGCTGTAAGAGTATTAACAATAGTTTCCGGGTAACCGAGATCCATTAGGGCCCTAGATTCAAGGGCCAGGCGGTCAGCTTCAGGAAGCCTGGGTTGTCGTGTAGTAAGGGACCCTGACGCAGGTCGTTTGGAACCTGCGGAAGTCTCCAGAAGTGACCACCAGATAGCTCTAAGAGATCCGGAAACCAAGGCCTGGGAGGCCAGAGCGGTGCTATCAGGACCACTCGGTGGTTGCCCTGTCTGCATTTGGCCAGTGTTAGACTCAGGAGGGGAAGCAGAGGAAAGGCATAAAGGAGAACTGGAGGCCAAGGGTAAGATAATGAGTCCGTCCCCAGCGCTGCCCTGCAGTAATGTCTGGACAGGAAGCGGGGGAATGTGGCATTGAGCTGGGACGCAAAGAGATCTAGTTGAGGCTGGCCAAATCGGAGGACAAGCTGATCGAAGATGCTCTGGTCAAGACCCCACTCCCCTGGATCCATAGTTTTGCGGCTTAGCCAATCCGCCTCCACATTGTCCTTTCCTTTGATATGGCGGGCTACCAGAAACACTAAGTTGGCTTCTGTCCATAGGAAGAGACGATTGGCCTCCTGATGGAGGGCCAGGGATCTGGATCCTCCCTGGTTGTTGATGTAAGAGACTGCTGTCGAGTTGTCGGAGAGCACCAGGAGGTGTTGGTTCTTGAATGCTCTGTGAGAGCACTGGAGGGCTAGTCGGGCCGCCTTCAGCTCGAGCCAATTGATACTGTGATGAAGATCCGACTGTAGCCACCGGCCTTGAGCCACCCAACCGTTCGAGTGGGCTCCCCAGCCTGTGAGGCTGGCATCTGTGGTCAGGATCAGTCGGGGCAGATCCTGCAGGGGGCTTCCCACTGAGAAATGGTCCGGAGCTTCCCACCAACGCAGAGAGGCTGCCGTGTGACTATTGAGACGCAGAAGCCTTGTCGCTCGGGACATGATGAGGTGTTGCCATGGGCGAAGGAAGTGCTGCAGTGGTCTGGCGTGAAATCGTGCCCACTGCAGGTGGGGAAAACAGGAGACCATCAGGCCGAGCAACAAGGCTAGGTGACTCAACTGGATCCTGTTCGACTGCCTGACTTTCTGGCAGTGCTGACAGATTTTGAGTCGGTACCTCACCATATCGATGATTATCCCCAGGTGATGAAGTCTCTGCGTTGGGATCAGCTGACTTTTCTCCCGACTGATCATGAAGCCGTGATACCGCAAATAGGAGAGAGTAGTCTGAACGTGAGCAATAGCCTCTTCTTCCGAGTGGGCCCTTACTAGTAGATTGTCTAGATAAGGGAACACTGTGATCTTCTGTACTCTCAGATTGGCCCTGGGGGATTAAGACCTTGGTGACGGTGCGAGGGGAGGTGGCGAGACCGAATGGCAGGCCTCTGTACTGCTAGTGGCTGCTGTGATAGCAGTAGCACAGCCACCTCCTGTGGGCTGGGAGGACGGGCAGGTAAGCGTCCTTTAGATCTAAGGAGGTTAACCAGTGGTTGTAGCCGATGGACAAACAGATGTAAGAAACCATCTCCATTTTGAATCACTGATGCTTTAGGGACCTGTTCAGTTCCAGAATCCCTCTCCAGCCTCTCGTCTTTTTCTGCACCAAGAAAAAGATTGAATAAAGTCCTGTAAACTCTTCTGATGGAGGGACGGGCTCTATGGCTCACAGGGTCAGAAGCCTCTGTATTTCTGCCAGCATGGATGAATGTTTCTCCCTTCTCCCCAGTCAAGGAATCCCACGAAAAGAGTCTTTGGGATAACGAGAGCATTCTAAGGAGTAGCCCTTTGCTGCCAGATGGCGGGAGGGAACCTCCGAAAGATGGGTCAGAGACACAGTGGCAAAGAACTGAAGTCTTCCCCCCAGAGCAGTGGTTTCGTGAACTAGAAGGGTGGGATCGTCAGGAATCATGCTTTTTGCGTGGGGAGGGGCCCCTTCTGACCCCTAGAGGGTTGCTGATATGCTCTTGATCTGCAGCCCCTGCCTCTAGCCCCTCTAGAGCAAGAGGAGAAATTCCAAGATCAGGGGGTACCATAGTCCCTGCGCTGAGCCGCAAAAGATCTGTTGAACGGCCGAAAAAAGGACTTTGCAGATTGGACCTGGCTGAGAGAGGTCTTTTTCTCTTTACTAGAGGTCTTGAGGAGTGCCTTATCTAGTGCAGAACCAAAAAGCTTCCCCCCCTTTGAACTGGCTGTTCACTAAACGATTTCTGGCATGAGCGTCAACTCTCCAGGAGCAGAGCCAGAGGCGTCTTCTTGCCGCCACATTGGCTGCCATGCCCTTGACGGCCCAGTCTACAGAGTCCGTAGACGCATCTACTAGGAAGGATTGGGCCATAGTGATATTCTCAGCCAGCTTATCTGTGATTTCCTTGTCTTTACTGAAATGAAACAACTTCAGGATAGCCCTTGAAGCATAAGAGGCTATAACTGCCATCCTCAGGAGGTTAGAAAGGCACTCAAAGCTTCTCCTGAGCTGGTTTCAATACCCTTGTCAGTTGGGTCCTTTGGCAAAACGTCCCTGTCACGGACAAACATGGGGTCACACACGTATAACACGGGACTACATGTTTGGTAAATGTGTGGTGCCAAGAGTCTCTCATGTATGCAGTGTTACTATACATGTACACTATGCAAGGTCAAAGGTTCCACAGGTTTGTAATGTTGACATTGAGAACTGTAAAACTCAAATTAGGACTCTGAGAACTGTATAACTTGAGATAGGCCTTTTACATGTCACCAGCCTACAGGAAATACAAGGAGACAAAGATGTGTATTTGGGGAACCCTGGCCCCAGACGGATGGTCAGGAACATTAACAATGCTAATCCAGGTAACCATTGACTACGTGCAGAAAGACTCTCCTTCCTCACTGTCAATAACTATTGATGGAGTCACCATCCTGCCTGTCCCCCAAGTCCGTAGCCTAGGCGTCATCTTTGACCCACCCCTTTCTTTTAAACCCTACATTGACTCTGTTGCTAAATCCTGTCGCTTCTCCCTCCATAACATTGCTAAGATTCGCCCTTTTCTCTCTGTCTCGTCTGCCAAAACTCTTGTTCATGCTCTGGTCATCTCTCGCCTCGATTACTGTAACCTCCTTCTCACTGGCCTTCCCCGGTCTCACCTTTCTCCCCTCATCTCTGTCCAAAACTCTGCTGCCAGGGTCATCTACCTCGCCAGTCGCTTCGACCATGTGCAGCCCCTCCTCTCTTCGCTTCACTGGCTTCCCCTTCCTGAACGAATCCTGCACAAGCTCCTAGTCTTCACCTATAAAGCTCTTCACAACCTCGCTCCCCCCTACCTCTCTGCACTTATCGCCCTCCATACTCCAGCCCATGCACTTCGCTCCTCCTCTGTCCCTTCTCTCACCCTTCCACGCCTTCCCTGCTCCCCTAAGCGCCTTCGTCCCTTCTCACTTGCTGCCCCCCATGCCTGGAACTCCCTCCCTGTCCACATCCGCCTTGCCCCCTCCCTTCATACCTTCAAATCTCTCCTTAAAACTCACCTCTTTCGCTCTGCTCTGTCTGACTCTTTATCCTGCTGAGCCACTATTCCTATACCTACGATCGGTTTACCCTTATCCTTGCCACATGGACCTGCCTGCTGTCATTCTCATCGTAACCAAGCCAAGTACGTGCACTTGAGACCTTGCATCTTCATGAATGTTAGACCCCTTGTCTCTCCCTCTGTTCTCCTTCCTAAGTCTCTCCCCCAGCTCCTGTCTCTCAGATTGTAAGCCCTAGGGGCAGGGACCGTGTCTATTTTATTACTTTGTAAAGTGCCAGGTACATTGCTGGTCCTATATAAATGTTGTTTGTTAATAATAATAATAATAATAATAAAGACAGAGAAACCTGATAAGGGAATTCTAGAAGCCTGGAGAACTTACTAGGAGTTTCCTCCAGGAGATATAAGGAGAGAGATCCCAGAGGGGGGAAAAGTCTTCTTGCACAGCTTCCAGAGAGAATATCTGCATACGAGAGACCAGCCACTGGCAGGCTGGGGGAAAAACATGAACTGAGAGGAGTTTTGCTCTCTAAGCCATTTGCCCAGTCACTTTATGACTGAGAAACCAGAACTTGTGGACCTTGCTAGGTAAGATGCATAATTTAGGAACTCAACCAGTATAGGTTAGGAATGCGTTATGTTTACCTTTTATTTCCAGACCACTCTGTATCAACTATCATGTTTATGTAATCAATAAGCTTACTTTTTACTTTATGAAGAAGTGACAGTGTCTAATATTGGAACACAAGTGAGCTACAAGAGCCCCCAAGCTCTTGCGAACCCAGAGAGTAAAGAGTCTGCAAACGGGAAGGATCAGGCCCTTGTGTGTCAAAGGAGTTTCATTGTGGCAGACTTGAATTAGCCAGAGAGATAACTGTGCACAAGGGAAACTGAGTCACTCAAACCCGATAAAGTGGGGGTGCGGACCCCCAAACCTGAGACAGTCCCCTTTGGATGGAAAGACAGATTGCCTTGCTAGGGATGCAGCAGCTGCATCCACCCTAGGGATGGCCAATATGGAGGAGCAGGTCTTATGAAAATCATACAGGCCTATTAGGGGCCTGGGCAACCTGACTGGCTTTGTGGGATGCCTCCATTGTACCCTAATAAGGTTTTCAAACATATGATCCAACTTAGACAGCCTGGAGGGGGAACTCAGCCTAGGCAAATAATCCCTGTCAGACTCAGCAGATTCTGAGGAAGAGTCTGACTCCCTCTTTTTGTGCGGTTTTGCTTGATAGAAAGCACTCTCTCCACTCTGCTTAAAGCCTTGTGGGCCTGTGGAAAGGGACGCTCCCTGTCCAGGTCTTGACTCGAATGGGGGAGTCAGAGCCTTTAGCAGCTGTTGTGCTCGAATGCTTCCTTCCGCGCTTACCCCAGCGGGGTGTGGAGAGAGGCGGACGGAGGGGCCCGATGTTTGCCCGTGCCAGTCCCTTTAGATCGTCCCTTACACCCCCGTCGGGGAGAACTGCCCTGAGAGGAATGGGACCTGTTCCTCCTCCTCTTCCCATTGGAAGAGGCAGACTTGCCCTGTAAATCAGACAGCGCCAGCAGCATTTGCTGGCGCGGCTGAAAGTCTGCAGCTGAAAGGGGCCCCCTTGTCTGTGCCTCCTCCGCGGAGGAAGAAGCGGGAGAAGAGACCTCGCGAGCCGTGGCTGCCTCGGCCTCAGGCTCTCGCTGCTGGGCAGGCGGCCATCTCCGCCATGAGCCAGTGGCGCCACCACAAGCTTGCCTGGGTCCGTTCTCAGCCGGCCCAGCAGCAGCAGGAAAAGGGGGAAACACCGGGCTGCGCCCTGTCCGGTAACGCAAGCCGCGGTGAAGGCAGGCGTCGCTGTTGCCTGTGCCTCAGCTCAAGAGACTATTCTTGCTTGAATTCTTCCGTTTGTTTTCCTTATTTATTTTTTAATTTCTCCCAGAGAGAGAGAAGCCTCCTGCCCAACGTGAGGCAGAATGTAAACTGAAGAGGAGTTTTGGCGGGAATTCGCTGGTGTTTTGGAAGCTTGTTAACGCCTCCTGGTGGTAGTGCAGCGGAATTGCACCCATTTGTTCCGACCATCCGAGCTAAAAACCATCGAAGGTTTTGCTGCCAGACCAGCTAATAACTGGCAATATCAGCACTCTCTCCATTTAATCCATCCACAGCAGTACTAGCGGACCAGGGGTACTGCCATGCATTCTGGCAGACATGTAACTGGTGCTCAGCTACATGTGCTACTCCGGTTCCCTTGCTAGGGACTGCAGTACATGTGGTATCCCTCTTCCAATGAACAGGAGTAAATCAGCTTAACTACTACAATTTAGGCTACTTTCCAGCATCGCATGGGTAGGGGGAACTTGCATATCACACCCATGGCTCTGTAATTGTGGGGATCAGCATCTGTGAGAATGCACTAATCCCCTTTTATCACACGAGAACACTTGCACGTTAGCGGATCCCCAAATGTAGCCCTTACAAAGACGTATGTTACTGCATGCTAGACGGGGATTAGTGCACTCGCACAGGTGCTAATCCGTGCAATTAGCGTGTCATGGCCACAACAGTGCACATTCACACCCCCATGTAACATCAGAAATCAGCCTTAGTTACTTCAGTGTAGCTGGTTTGCTTTGGTAATGATCACACTGCTCGTGAACTGAAGTAGCTACTCCTCAAGCAACAATAGATAGATACAAAGTGATAGAAAAGATTTAATTCAGTGTAACACTGGAAATGCATATAAATTCTGGATTCTTACATTATTTAAGCTGTTTATTTTATTCACTTAACAAACAAAAAACCCTCAAACACCGGATTTGTAATTACAGTACAAGCCACAACAATCTGGAAGTGGCTGTATTACCAGATAATCAACTGGTTAACTTAATGGGCCAATTGTAGTTAACTATCCAACTTTGCAGGAGCCCAGCTCATGAACAACAGTAATGCACAAAGGGAGGAAAGAGCAGTTCCATGCCAACAGATCGCAACTGATTAATGGCAAATTGGCAGCCCCAGTAAAGAATTATAAAATTCTCCCACAATGTATTTACCCATCAATATAGTCAACGTGAAAATCAAGGGTTTCATGCCTTCCAGTGAAGATTAGCCCATGGACTTATATTACATTTCCTGTTTGAAAGGAAAACAAAAGAGATGCAAGAGTTATTTGACTGGGGGGGCAACACACTATCCCTGCTCACTCTGAAAATGTCTTAGCAGTAAGTAGGCCCCACAAAGGAGAATGTTTTTAGAGTGGTTGGGGGTGGCGTGTTGGCCCTACTCCTTCCCACTCTTCCTTCCTATCCGAGTCGCTGCCATTGGAGGGGGTTGCTCCGAGAGGTGGAGCCATCACCTTTCCGGTGGGAGGCCGAGGCTGGCTGGGAGTACCGTTCAGAGAACTACCTTTGCCTTTAGGGAGCCGCATAACTGAGACATGAGCCCAGGACCATGACAGCATTGCTACAACACTACCTAGAACAGGATCTATTTGAAATAATTAAAAAAGCCAGGAAGTCATCAGAAATACAGCTCAACAAACCCTACACTCCTCTTAGTCTCTCAAAGGCATGACAAGGAGATGAAGTTGCTTACTAGTAAAGATCAAGACATGGAGGAGGAGAACAAAATAGGAACATGCAGTCAACATGGTCTCCATTTAAAAAAGACGATCCTTTACCTGGGACGCCAGATGGTGGATAAACTTGATAAACCACAGGTGTCTGTGCCATTGAAAACTGAAAGAAGATGTTTTTCGTTTTAGTTGAATGTTTCACAGAAGCTGTATATGATCAGTGTGTGCATCCTTTCAGCCACTTGACTTTCAGGCCTACGATCTTATTCCACAGTCCATCTTGGAATGTGGCCAGTCGGTTCTTCAGAGCATGCCCAGAACTGGCTGGCGCCATCTTGGAAAGATCTGAGCATGCTCAGAAGGGGCCATTCCGGCTCTTCTGAGCACACCCAGTTGTTTTTTTTCCTTTTTCTTTTAACTTATCAGTCTGGAAAGAGACCACATGTCGCAGGACCTCCCTCCGGAAGGGAAGTACACTACCCCTGACCACCTGCCAGGCCCCCACCCCCTCTTCCCTGTCCCCCCCAGCCTGTTCCCTCACCCCAGGTGCCCTCTGCCCCCTCCCCCCCACCCCCTGAATTCCAGATATTCTCGGTCTGAACACTCCGGATTGATCCTCGGACCCTCAGAAATACTCGTAATTTTTTTTCAATACTCAGAACAGCCACACCCTGTGTGTGCTATTATCCATTACCTTAAATGTACTGCAAGCATTAGTGGTAATTCACTAATTAACAAGAGTACTGGAAAGTAAACACAGTCTAATTTGCACACATGGTTCGAGTCACAGAAAATGAAAATCAGCATATCTCCATTTAACTCCAATTTCCCAAAGCAGGACCTTGCCCTAGGTAATAAAATGTGAGAACCTAAACA
The DNA here is from genome assembly GCA_003113815.1 of Sphenodon punctatus. Classification (NCBI taxonomy): domain Eukaryota; kingdom Metazoa; phylum Chordata; class Lepidosauria; order Sphenodontia; family Sphenodontidae; genus Sphenodon; species Sphenodon punctatus. The sequence continues at coordinate 3,162,404 of QEPC01009246.1, forward strand.
GTGCCATGCTGAGTCGGACCAACCGCCCCTTGAACCTAGCATCCTGTCTTTGACAGAGGCCATTTCTAGTCACGTCAGAGACGTACCCTACCCAACAGGTCATAATGGAGTGATTCATTCCCTGCTGTTCTCTCCCAGCTGCTGACAGTCAAAGATTATGCCCCTGTATCCCACTTGGCTAACAGCCACTCATCGACCTATCCTCCACCAAGTTTTTCAATAGGTTTTTAAACCCAGTTATGCTATCGGCCTTGACCACATCCTCTGGCCAAAAACTGCACAACTTAAAATGTGCGGCGAGTGAAAACACACGTTGTTTTAAATCGGCTGGCAATTAAGTTTCATGGAGTGACCCCTAGTTCTATAACAACTTCCTTGTTCCACATCACTCATCATTTTATAAACTTCTATCATAACCCCTCAGCCATCCCTTCTCCAAGATGAAGAGCCCAAACCTATTAAAGCTTCTCCTCGCAATGCCAGGGGCAGATTGGTCATTGAACCCACTGGGAGGATTCCCGGTGGGCCGGGCTGGGCTGGAGGGCTGGTCTCGCTGTCTTTTTAAAAAAATTTATTTTTAAAAAAAATT
>QEPC01009246.1:3165509-3185042 GCA_003113815.1 Sphenodon punctatus
CACTACCACTGATGGAGAAAAAGAGAGTTGTCCTACTGGAGTCCCATCCACTTACTGGATGAGATGCTATTGTAGGAGGGTTCTCTCAGTCTCCAAGTAGCAGAGTTTTACTCAGCAGCAAGGAATGATGCCTTAATGTAGGATATAATGTAGATATTTGAAGTTTGGTATCAATTCTGCCCTTAGTCTTGACTTTGCTAAGCTAAACACAGGGCCTGTGGAATACTAGTGCAGCTGGTATAGGAATGAAGAAGCCTTACTGTAGGGTGCATAGCAAGGGACAGAGTGATTTTGGGTTGGGGTCCATTGAGCACTAAAACGGAGTGATTTGGGGAGCCAGAGCACTGAAATGAGGGCCAGTACCCCCACCAGTGGGAGTCTTCCCCCTGCCAGGCTGCTGAGGATCTGAGTCTGGGGACTCAGCTCTGATAGGCCCCAAATCTGGTGCACTCTGCCCGCCCCAAGCCACACATCCCCAAGTCACGCCCCCTTGGACCGTTTCCGAGGCACAGAACCACTAAGACTATATTTTCCCAGGCCACTTTGATTTCCCAATCCGTCCCTACCTCACATGGAAGCCGTTCCAGACCTTTGATCATTTTGGTGGCCTTTTTCTGTACCTATTCTAGTTCTAATATGTATTTTTGAGATGGAACAACGAGAGCTGCCCGCAATATTCAAGGTGTGGTCGCACCTTAGATTTATACTGGAATAGAAATGTTGGAATAAAATCAATTAAAAATATTGCAGCATTATACTTGGTTTTATTCTCTATCCCTTTCCAAATAACTCCTAACATTTCGTTTGCCTTTTTGACTGATGCTGCACACTGGGCTGAGGATTCAATGCCCAACGCTAGGTGGGGTTTCATTTCACCAAGGGTTGGGAGAGCCAGGGGATGTAACCTGCAGACTCATGCTGTCCTGTCTACCACCGAACCAACTTCACCGGAAGCCCCTCCAAGTGCAGATTTCAAGCTTCAGCCACGGTTTTATGTAATTTTATGTAATTTCTGAGGTATTTAACAAGTATTGTCTGGTCCCAGGTGCAAACTATTAGAAATACAGGGGGTTTCTGATTTTTATTTATTTGATTTTGTATGCTGTCCTTTCCAGACGCCCAGGGTGGCTTACAATACATAAAAACATTTAAGAAAAAAACCCCAAACCCCCCATGAAACCCACCAAATACTACTTCCTAACCCAAACCCCCTCAGACCCCTACCCCAAAATCACCCACCACCTCACCCCAATTCCCTATCCCCACCCACCAAATGCCTTTTCAAATAGAAGGTCTTACACCCCCTCCAGAAGCTGCCCAGGCTCAAAGGAACCTCCAGGGGAAGCAACCGAGACTGCTCGCCCGCAAGCCCTAGTCGTATGAGCAACGCTAACCAATGGAACTCGCAGGGAGGCGTTCCCGGACAATCACAGAGGCCGCAATGGGGCATGGAAGGACAGGGGCTCTTTCAGATACGTGGGGCCAAGACCATTTAGGGCTTTAAAGGTCAGAATCAACACTTTGAATTGTGCCTGGAAAACTATAGGGAGCCAGTACAGACGTTGGAGAACCAGTGTAACGTGCTCCTGGTGACTTGTCCCAAAAATGAGGCAAGCCACCACATTCTGCACCTGCTGCAGATTCCGAACAGTTGTCAAGGGTGGCCACATGTAGAGCACATTGCAGGAATCTAGCCTCAAGGTTATGAAATCATGGATGATGGTGGCCAGGCCCAAATCAGAAAGAAAAGGCTGCAGGCTCCTCACCAGATGGAGTTGGTGAAAAGCGCTCCTGGCCAACGCCGCCACCTGACCATCCAGGCACAGCAAGGGGCCCAGAAGCACTTCCAAGGCTGCAAATCTGGTTGACCAGAGGGGGCTGGACTCTGTCAACAACAAGAGTCCTAATCCCCGCAAAGTCACAAGGCCGGTCAACCATCTTCTCAGTCGTGTCTGGATTCAGCTCCAATTGGCTCACCTCCCATCCACAAGAGCAGCCAAGCATCAGGTAAGCACCGAGACGACAGGGCCTGGTTCGGATGAAAAAGAGAGGTAGAGCTGGGTGTCAACATACTGATGGCCCTTCACCCCAAACCTGCAAATAACCTTGCCCAGCAGTCTCAGATACACACTGAACAGGAGGGGAGAGAACTGAACCCTGCAGGACCCAACAGGGTAGATCCCGAGACAACAACTAGTAACTACCCATCACCGCTCTCTGGGACCTCCCCGACAGAAAGGACCGGAACCACTCAAGTGTGGTCCCACACACCCCCACCAGGTCCTGCAATCATGTCAATACCACCTCGTGATCAACAGTATGAAAGGCTGCAAAAAGATCTAAGATCATCATCGTGGTACCATTTCCCTTGTCAATCTCTAGGCGCAGGTCATCCACCAAGGCAACACGAATAGTCTCGGTGCCACAGCTAGGGCAAAACCCTGACTGAAATGGGTCCAGGGATCAGATGGCTCGGAGATGGGCCTCGAGCTGTCCGGCAACCACCCATTCAATAGCCTTCTCTAAAAAGGGAAGGTTAGAGACAGGCTGATAGCTGACCAGAGAGTCAGCATCCAAAGATGATTTCTTGAGCAGGGGCTGGACAACCACAGTTTTAAGGCTGCCCAACACCCTCCTCTCCCAAGGGAGGCATAGACAACCCCAGCCAGCAATGGCCCCAGCATCTCCTGGCTGGCTTTTACCAGTCAGGACGGGCAAGGAACTATTTCACAACTGGTTACTTAATGCCCCCAAGCAACTTCCCCCCAACCGTGGGTGATACCAGTTTAAACTGATCCAAATAAACAGGACAAGACTGGGCTTCCATAACCTCAAACACCGATTCTGCAGATAAAATAGCAGCACCCAAGTCATGGTGAATACGAGTAATTTTGTCTGCAAAGTAATTAATAAAAATGCCTGGAACCAGAGTCATCCGATGCCTGCTGAGACAGAGACAAACTGGATTTTCAGATGCTAGAATAGCAAAGAAGAAAGCTTTTCTTCGTTCCAGAACAGCCACGGCAGAGTCGGTTAAATACGATCTATGTCACAACTGATCAGTTTCTGAGTGAGTCAAGTGCCACCAGCGATCTAACTGCCTACCCTCGTGCTTCAACCACCTCAGGTTCTCCGTGTACCAAGGGGCCTATGCTGCCACAATGGTGGGAGTGGACGCTGGGGTGCAACTCTGTCAATGGTCATGGTCAAAACGTCATTCCACGAGGCGACCAGGTCATCGACAGAGTAGCCGCTAAGGTCAGTAGATAAATCCCCCCCAAGAGAATTCTCAATGCCAGCCAGATCCATTAAGCCTCCGGGGCAGACTAAGCTAATCAGTTCACCACCCCTGACAAGAGAATAAGAGGCTTGGGATCTGAACTTTCAGAAGGCAATGATCCGGCCACAACAACGGTATTGTAACACCAGCCCCGATCATCAGAACCCTGGTATCCAGGCTGGTGCAAAATATCAAATCCAACATGTGCCCTGCCTCATATGTCAGGCCAGATATTATCCGGGATAGGACAACGGCTGTCATGACGGCCATGAACTCCTGCTTTGCCACTCACCTAAAAGGCTAGCCTCAGTGTGTATGTTGAAATCACCCGAAACAATAAGTCTGGGTGGCTTCAACACCACCTCCGAGACCAGCCTGGCTAGAGCAGTTGGGGAATCAGCTGTGCAGCGGGGTGGTCGGTGCACCAGGAGGATTCCCAATCTAATCCCAGACCAATCCAACACAAGATAGAATAGGAATGTATGGTTCCGTAATGGGAATTTTGTGGAAAAGCCAATATAAGATGCAAGCTCCAGTTTCCATTATAGTGGGACGAGCTCTCTAAAGCAATACGTCCATACTCTGAGGAGAAAGCGAGTTTGGACTCTGGAGTCATGAATTCAATTTCTGGTTCTGCCAGTGACCTGCTGAGAGTCTTTGGACATACCACTTCTACCTTCTTGTGCCTCAGTGTCTCCATCTGTAAAATCAGGAACTGTATCGATCACCCTTAATGCAGGACTCAGACAGTTCCACGTGGACAGCACTCTGGAAAAACCAAGTATCATTAACGGGTTCCATCCTGATTTCATTCAACTCTCATAGATTTCAACAGGATCATTGTATATCATGTTGAAAGCATGGGACCAATGAACCATGTAGAAAACATACAAGGTCCTTATCATTCTGCATGCCAGCCATCGCCAACACCCAGATTGCACTCTGAGCCTGCCACTCTCCCACGCGGCACTCCAGTGGCATTCAGTTCCACAGAAATACCGGCGATGCCTAGAGGACAATAGCAGCCTAAGATTTGAAAGAGACACCTTCAAGAGTTTCCCCACAATTGATTTTCTCTGAACTTTAAACACAACACAAAATTTGTACTCCCAACAGAGCCAGACTTCCTGCTTCCCTACCAGGTTCAACACGCAGCAATCTAAAAAACAATGACCTTCAGAATCCAGTTTCCTTCGCACTGATCATGGCAGAGAAGCGAGGCATGCCACGCCATGGGGCCGGAGTGAAGCAAGGAGAAGGCAGATTGGCAAGCTTTCTGCAGGTCGCTCTAACTTGTCACAGCCTGCAGCAGTGTTTGGGGAGGTGGGGGGGGGGAGGGTTGCAGAAAGAACATTTATTTTTAATTCTCATGGCTCACAGGTTCCAGTCCCCCAAAACAAAGACGTTTTGTGTTTTATTTAGCTTGGAATGAGTCTCATTAACTGCATCCCCTGGTGATTTTTCATCAGCTCTCTAAGCTAGCTGAACCGATTGATGACTTGTTCGTTTTAATGTGCAGTTTACTGAAACATTGGACAGCCTCACTCGACGCTGGAAAAGAGCAAGCATCGATACGATATGGTGATTCCAGACAGGGCTGGTCTGGCTCACTGGGAAATAAAGAGGACTGAAGGTTCTACTCCGGGTACTAATTGGCAAAAAAAGACAATATTAGCCTGTTGTCGCAGTAGTAATCTGATATAATCAGTCTTGATAATGCATCTGATGTTTTATCCCTCATGTCAGCAGGAGAGGAATCAAGTTCATAACACCATTCACCAGTAGAATTTAGGAACCTAGGAAAGTAGTATTTCCCCTGTCTCACAAACTGTGAGGCACTGGTAAATAAACTGACCCTCCAGAGGTCTCCGAAGGCAGAGCTAGAAAGAACTCGGGTTACCAAGCTACTAGCCTCCTCTTTTTACTCCTGTCTCCATTTGTGCAGAGAACTGCTGTCCTGAACTTCCTAATTTTCTACACAGGTGGAAACATTATGAGCAGAACCCGGTGTATTCTGCAAATTCTCCCCTCTGAATTTTACAACCCAAACATCCCGATTCCGCAAGCAGAATAAGTTACACAAATCATCAAATTCTACAAATCATGCAAATGAGTTTCCCATCCTCCCATGACATCAGTTTTGAATATCACAGGTTCTAAAAAGCTCACAAGATACCAGTGGGGGGAGGTTTTTTTCCCCCAAATGGTCATCAGCAGTTGTGGTCCAAGGCCCCATGGTCGCAGAATATATACCAGCAGCTAGGAGCGCCAGCAGCCGAGTGGCTAATTCTCAGGGCTGATCTCTCACTAGGCTACCCATTGGGTACTTAGACACGTGACAACCCCGCTGTCATCTTGCCTGGGGGTGGGGAGGGCTACCCCCAGCCAAGGCAGCTCCAGCAGTGGGAACAGACATCCTCACGACCTGCACCAGCAGGGAAGTGGGACAGCTGGCTCCACCCACGCAAGGCAGCCGGTGCCCTGCCCCTCATCCCCCCATAACAGGCAGCCATAGCTGATTGACCCCCAGTCCTAGCCCCAGCGGGCTTGCAGAATAACTCACTCGCCCAGTTCACCCAGCTCAGGCCCTGCTGGGCAGCTTGCGGGGCCAGAGTGTGGGCCCGCTTCATTCTGGACCCACGTTCCCAGTCTGGACGCTCCCCGTCCGTCGGGGTTTGAACTGGGCCCACATCTGGCAGACCTGGATCAAACGTATTGGGAAGGACGCTGGCCCAGGTGGGTTAGCCGGGCCAGCATCATGTATGTTGGCACCCATAGTGTGCCCCACACAGGCTGCCATTCTGCACTGGCTGCAGCATAATCTGCAAAAAGAAAAATTGTCCAAATTCAAACTTCTGCCAAATGGCAGTGAAGAATTCACGGGATGCCGCCAAAAATCCATACTAACAACCTTGAAAGTTATGATCGTCTCCAATTAAATTTGAGACTGAAATATCACTCAGCAATGCCTGGGATCGATACTTCAATTCCACGCTTCCCTGCTGAGCTTCTATTTGGAGTGCAAACCACAGAGGCGCTAATGTGCCCCCTTGTACCCTTCTGAGAAGATGCAATTGAAGGAGCAAGTCTAGCCTTAGCGGAAGGTACTTACCCAAGAGGGCACTACCGGGAATCGTACGAGTCGGGCCACTAACCTACCGTATGAGGTTGGGCAAATAAAATCTCCTCCATCTCTCCCTTTGTCTCGTCTATGTAGACTATATGCCAGTGGCAGGCAACTCTTTCCTTCCCGGGGTCACTTTGAACGATCGTCCGTTCCCCCACTCCCAATTTCTATGTGGCCCTTTGAGCTTGGACTATCATAGGCCTGTGCTGTACATTCATCCCCTGCCCTTGTGGGCATACTCTCATCTCGACTCTCTTGTCCTGAGCTCAGCGCTCGAGGGTAGGAACTGGATCTAGGGGCCAGACCCAGGAACTGCTAAGGGACCAAATAAAAACTAGCCAAGGGCCGCAACCAGCCCAAGGTCCGAGGAGCTCTGCCCCTAAGTGTCAACGCAGAAAGCATCTCTCACAAAACATCTAGCACTGGGGGACCCTTCCTTTGAGCACTGCCTCTAGACATTCCCATCAAACAACTTATACGCATATAAGGGAGGATCCCAGATAGAGCTGAACCAAATGGGATGTTCCATGTTCACAACGATTATTCGGTTTAGTCAAACAAACGAAACACTCAGTCTTTGCACTATTTGCTTGTTTATTTGGTTGTTTCACTTTGGTAACTTAATTAACTTTGGTTACTTCATTTATTTAGTAACTTCACTTTGGTAGTTTGGTTATTTGGCAATTGCACTATTGTGCAACAGTGATCTATTTCGCTATAGCACTGTTGCACGATAATAGTGCACAATGGTGGTAAATACCATGCCGAAGTGGAAACGGGCCAAATATCAAAGATGAAATAACCAAAATAAATATTCAGAACCTCAAATAAAATGGGAAGCAAATATCACTTTGTATCATTTTATTAAAAATTAATACAAATATACTAAATTCAAGAAATTCAGTATTCAGCCTGAATATTTGTTTCAGCTCTAATGGGGACACTAATGTAATGGAGGAAAATAATTGTTTGGTCAGATAATCTAGCCCCTAATCTATGCCAGGCTGATCCAGTTATGAGACGGTCCGTCGTGGTGCACCTGCCCTTTCCCTTCAGACTATTCTGTCGTCTTTTAGAGCAATTCCACTCCCCCTCCACCACACATGCATTATTATGGTTCCTATAACGCCAGCAATGTGCTTGGTGCTGGACAGTCATGACGACAGAGACTGGTCACTGCACCAAGGCTCTTACAATCCCCATCTATGGTCTAGCTCATCCTGTTGTTTATTTATTTTAATGACTTTTACCCGGCCCTCCTGCCAAAGGCAGCTCTCTCTTACTAGGTTGCGACATGTAACTCTTGTTCCAGTTGCTTAACGAAGGGCAAGCATTATGTTTGCTTCTGCAAATGCAGCAGCCAGAGAACACAGGTTTGCTGAGATATATTCCCCCCCAAAATCCAGGGAACTCCTCAGCAAACCCGCAGGGCATCCAAAACGTGCCACGGACGGAATAAACACTTGTTCAGTAGCAGGGCTACAGGCATGTCAGTTTCACCTGCTCCTGGAGTTTACTTTGCAGCCGGCACATTTCCTTTTCCCTGCAGCCCAGCTTTCTCCGTTTCACCAGCTGGGTTGCTCTTTGTTTGGTTTTTTACACAGCTGGGAACAGCCTCATTAATTTCACCAACAGAGGGGACTGGGAGACTGCTTTGTACTGGAGCAGCCTTCTCGGCAGCAGAGAGCTTCCCTTGCAGTCCTGAGCTTGGTCAGTTTCACCAGCCAGAGTTTGTTTTGCAGCTAGGCGCAGCCTCCTCCAGTGGAGAGTTTACCTCACAGCCTTGAGCTTTGCCTGGTTAACACTGAACAGCATGAACCTTTTTTCATGCTATTCCACCTCAGGCTGACATTACACTGTTCCCTTGGGGTTCAACATAACATGTAGAACCACCCATTACCTTGAGCAATTCTCCACCGCAAACTGGTGCTTACCTTGAAGGTGCAATTGTCACAATACGCCTCACTCAGATTGTCTATCATCTGCCCGTTAGAAACCACCTGCAGCTGATACAGTCCTTCCTGCCCTGAAGACCTTTAAAAATAATGAAAAAGCAGATTGTGTGCTTTTAAGTCTGAACCAGATTCTTACCTGGTGTAAACAAGGGCATGCCACCATCGTTCTATGCTACGCTTCAAATGAGGGGTAGTGAACCTTTTCTTTTTCATGGGCCACTCCGAAAATGAATATAAGCTCCACAGGCCAGTTGAGGTTCGGGATGCTTAAAGAGTGTGCTCAGAATGAGGGGTGACAGAAGGGCCCTGATCATGAATATGCGTACGGATCCATGCCCTGTCCCTCAAGGTAGACTCGCTTCCCCGTGGGCTCCCCTAACTGAGGGAAGAGATTCATGGGTCAGAGCCGAGAAACAGAAAGGGGATTTGACCTATGGACCAGAGGTTCCTTTGGGACCAGTTCCAGTATTCTGTCCATTGCTTATTCAATCGCACAAACTCCAGGTTCTCATCACCAAACGTGCTCTTTGTTTGGTCTCTCTCCTCTCCATCATGGTAGGGTGTCTGAACCCCACCTCCCCTTTCGAGGTCCCTTTGCTGGCAGTGTTAACTCTCCGAACCCAGATTCTCAGGCCACGTTTTCATCCTCTATGCGGCAGGCGGGTGAGCAGTGGTAAATCCAGCAGCATTCGATCCGGAACTAGGCCACGCCCTGCTACTAGCACAGGTGTGGCCAACAGGCCCACTTGGACCAATCAAGAGCATTGAAAGCACAGTCAACCCTGAGGAGAGGAGGCTGGGAAAGAAACGGGTATAGTCTACTAGGGTAGACGTAGCCTAGGAGGAGTGTAAGTTAGAAGCTGCTCCCATCCACAGGAAGAGTTAACACACAAAATTGGAATTTTAAAAGTATTTGGAACAATGGAAGCAAAAGAAAATATGGCAGAGGTTACAAATAATCTAGCAATAATGATCAAACTAGTCTTGTGTTGCCTGAACATGCTTTTCTGAAGAGCACAGTTCACTGCGTAATCCATGCGTACTCTGTGTTATACTCGTTAATTATTGTTCTTATTAATTTTGGTTTTAAACCCAAGCTGCCTATTTGGCACTCTCAGGAAGCATGACTGTAGAAAACTTACACAAGAGGCTAGTTTATGGAGTACAAATTAATGTGGCTTTTCTATTTCTTTTCTTTTTTAATTCTTTTTATTCTTTTTCAATGTTTAACAATAACCAATAACTCTTCTACTTGTCTTAACATACTCTCAATCTCTAAGGGACCTGAGTTACAGCTTCGGTCCCTATTTAAGTAACTTATCACTAACTTTCATATTTTATTTAAACATAGTGAAAATTGTCTCTCACGCAACTCAACTTCGGTTTGGAGCAATTCCCATACGTAGTTCCACGCTACATAAAATCCTTCCAAGTCCGAATGCAGTTCTGCTTGTATCCTCTCCATGGTAAGTGTCCACCAAAGTCTCTGTTTCCATTGTTTAATTGAAGGTTTTCTTGTGGATTTCCAGTTTCTAACTATTGTATATATCGCTGCCAGTCTGATTTGTTGACATGCCATTTCCCTTTTCTTTCTGATTTGCAGATCTGTTTGAATTCCTATTAAAGCGAACTTTGGCGTAAATGGGATGTCCTGCTGTGCTATCTGTTTTAGGTAAGTCCAGACTTGTATTCAAAAGTCCTTTATGTGCGGGCATTCCCACCAGCATTGCATCCAGGTTCCGAATTCTTTACATCCTTGCCAGCACTGCTGTGGGTATTGCTCATTCATTTTCTGTAACCGTTGTGGCGTATAATACATTCTGTAGATTGTTTTTATTTGCGGTTCTAATACCGACAATGATCGTGAAGACTTATGCATTATTTGCCACATTATATTTAATTATTTTTTTTCTATTTTTTCCTGTAGGTCTTCTTCCCAGGTTGCCACATAGCCCGCATCAGGTAAGTTATATATTGTATATATTACTCTATATATGTTGGACAGCACATGCAGCTGAGAGGAGTCTCTATATAGGATTTTTTCTAATTCATGTGGTGTTCGTATGTAGTGTGTTTTGTCTTGTTTTAAAGTATATTTGTTTCTGATTTTTGCATATATCATAAAGTCAATCTTGTGGTCAATTTTTTGGTTTATGGTATCTAGAGTTAAAAACTCTTGTCCCACAAATAAATGTGTAGCCCATTTTAGTCCTTTTTTTCCCCATTGTTTTTTTAAGGTTGTGGGGATCCCCGCTATTTTTGTCCACTTGCCAAATATAGGTGTAAAAGGTGATTTATCAATTAAGAGATCTGCTTTTTTAAAGCATGCTTCCCAAATTTGTAACGTAGGGTCTACAAATGGATGTTCTCTTCCTCTTGGAGTCTGCAGCTGCTGTCCATCAGTTAATATACCCACAAACGTATTAATTCCATAGTATTCTTTTTCGATTGTTAACCAGTCTGGATGTATCTCATTTTGGTACCATATTTTTATTCCTCTAAGGGCCGAGGCCCAATGGTACATTTTTATATCTGGCATATTTTGGCCCCCTTTATCCTTTCTTGTGTATAGTATTGATCTCCTGACTCGTGGTTTTTTTCTTTGCCATATTATTCTTGCAATGTTCTTGTTTATTGTATCATAATATTCTTTAGGGATTCTAATTGGTAGAGCAAATGATGTATAAAGTAATTTTGGTAGTAGGGCCATTTTTACTAAGTTTATTCTACCTATCCATGATAGTTGTAATTTTTTCCACTCCTCCTCTTTCCTTTTAACTTCTTCTAATAGAGGGGCAAAGTTTAATTTATATAGGTCTTTGCATTTTTTGGGGATGTTTATTCCCAGATATTTGATGTAGTTGTCTTGTATCTTAAAAGGTGTTGCTTTCTCTTTTTCAATTGCATTTAGTTTTTCTTCATGGAAGAGTAACATTTGGGATTTATCTATATTCACTCTATACCCTGACACACCACCAAATTGCGTAATAGTCTCTATTAATTTTGGAATGGATGTAGGGAGATCTGTTAGACTGAGCATCATGTCATCTGCATACATTGCAGCTTTGAATTCCTTTTGCTGAATCTGTATTCCTTTAATCTGTTGCTGTGATCTTATAGCAATGGCAAGAGGTTCAATGGCTATATTAAATAAAAGTGGAGATAGGGGACATCCCTGCCGAGTACCTCTAGTCAATTTGAACTCAGGTGTTGTTTTTCCATCTAGAATTAATTTGGCTTTGGGTTTCTTGTATATTATCTTAACCCACTCAAGGAAGTTTCCTTCCATGCCCATTCTTTTCATCGTTTCTAACAAAAAATTGTGTTCCACAAAATCAAAGGCCTTCTCCGCATCTAGCGAGATAATGGCCGCTGGCGTGTTGTTTGACTTTATATGTGTTATGAGGTCAATAACTTTCCTTATGTTGTCAATGCCAAGTCTGCCTGGCATAAAGCCTGTTTGATCTTTTTCTATTACTTCAGGTATAATTAACTTTAGTCTTTCTGCCAAGATTTTTGTGAATATTTTTGCGTCTGTGTTAATCAATGAGATTGGTCTGTACCCACCGCATAGTTCCTTATTTTTTCCTTCTTTTGGGCACAGCATAATATTGGCCTCGTAGAATGTATCTGGCATTGTTTGTTGTCTAATTGTTTCGTTATATACTCTTTTTAATATTGGGGTTAAGTTTTTTGCAAATGTTTTGTAAAATTCGCACGGGTATCCATCTGGTCCAGCGGCTTTATTGTGGGGTAGGTTTTTAATGGCATCATTGATTTCTTTTTCTTCTATATCTCTATTTAAGAACTCTTTTTGGGCCTGGTTAATTTTAGGTATCTTGATCTTGTCTAGGAATTCGTTTATATTCTTTTGTGGGGGCTCTGTGGTTTTATATATTTTATTATAAAACTCAAGAAAGCATTGCTCTTTCTCTTTACCTTTAAGCATTTCTGCTTCTGGATTCTGTCTTATATATGGAATGTCTAACTTTTGTCTCTTTTTTTTAATCATCCATGCCAGGACCCTGTCGGCTTTGTTTGCTTTTTCAAAGTAGTATGCTTTGGCATATCTAAGTTTATTAATTGTAGCTTCTGTCTCTAGTAAATTTATCTGTGTTTTCATCTCAGTTATTTTTTCTGCATTTATTGCAGGTTGTTTTGCTAATTGTTTTATCTGCAGGTAAAGGTGATTAATTTGTGTTCCTTTTTCCTTTCTTAGGAGTGCGCCCAGTGAAATAAACTGTCCCCTCAGGACTGCTTTTGCTGCATCCCATATAGTCATTATAGACATCCCTGGCTGGTCATTATTCTGCATATATTCCTGTATGCCTTCTTGTATTTTTTCCTGAATCCATTTGTTATTTAAATTTTAAAAATTGAGTTTCCAAATCTGTGTGGTTTCTTTTTTGTTGAGTTTTGTATTTATTTCTACAACTATTGCGTTATGATCTGATAGGGATATAAGCTGTATATATGCTCTCTCACAAGTGGGCAATAGTTTTTGATTAACTAGTATGTGATCTATCTTTGATGATGTTTTATGGGGGTTTGAATAAAACATGAACCCCTGCTCTTTTGGATGGAATACTCGCCAAAATTCTCTCCATTGGTTGTCTTCAATTACTTGTTTTATTTTCTCTTATTTAGGGGTGCTTTAGTAAACAGATCCATAGAGGTTAATGGGGAATTAAAATCTCCACATATGATGGCTCTTTCTTCTATTTTTTCTGTAATCTCTAGTTTAGTTAGGAATACTCTGGTGTTATTATTGGGAGCATACACTGATGCCATAGTGTATTTGTCCTGTTCTATCAGTCCTTTGATTATCAGTACACAGCCTTGATTATCTTTATTTATTTCTTTAATTTGCATATTCAAGGATTTAGATATGCCTATTAGGACTCCTGCCTTTTTTCCCCTCCATTTGCAAAGTATATTTTATATTCTTTATTACTGAATCTATAATTGTCTTGTATAATCAGATGCGTTTCTTGCATCATAAATATGTGTGGCTGTGGGTTTTTTATGAGTTGCCATACCCTTTTACGTTTTATAGGGTTGTTGAGCCCACAAACGTTAAATGAAATGACTTTAAGCTTATCCATTGGCATAGTATTTGTTTTCTTTTCTTTTCTGCTTTACCTTCTCCATTCCTCTGTAGTATATCCAGTGTGGGTTTTTCCCTTTTCTTTCAGTTCCATTTAGTTTCACTCTATTCTTTTTCTCATTTCTGTTCACTATGTTTTTGTTGGTCTTATAGTTATTGTCTATTCTATTCCCCTTATTTCCCTCTCCCCTCCCTCCATATCCTTTTTCTAACACCATCTCTCTGTCCCCTTTCCTCCCCCCTCTAAACAAACAAAAAATAAACAGTTCCCCCCTTCAATTTCAAACTTTAAACAATCCCTCTAACAATTTCTTCTCCAAAGGGCCCCCTTAAACTGGAGTAACGTGTGATGTAGGCTCCCCACTTCCTCCCAACCCTATTTTAACATTTTCCTTATTCTTATACCTCTCTTCTTATATATTTATATAGTCACCAAATATTATTTAGTCCAGTATCTTGCTTCTCAGTTATTTTCTTTAAAGTTTTTTTCTATAAATCTCTGCAAGTCTTCTTGCTGTGTGAAATATCTTCTTCTATCTTTGTAGATGAATGAGAACTTTGCGGGGAAGAAAACTTGTGCTTTTATTCCCTTTTTTTGGAAGATGTCTAGATATTTTCTCCAGGCTTTCCTTTTCTGAACTGTCTCAAAGGCTAGATCTGGCAAGATTGTTATCTTTTGTCCTTGGAAGTTCAAATCTTTAGTGTTTCTGGCTGCTCTCAATATGTTTTCTTTAGCTTGAAATCTAAGGAATGTTACAATCAGTGCTCTTGGGGGATCCTGGTCTTTAGGTTTGGGGTGCTCCTTCTAGCTCCAGCTACTGTTTTCCAGGAAATATTTCTTGCATAACTCGCTGCACTAGGTCATCCACTCCCACCGTTTCTGATCCTTCAGGTACCCCCATGATGCTTAAATTATTTCTCCTGGAGCGGTTTTCCAAATCCTCCAGTTTCTCATGTAATGCCTTTACTTCAGCTTCTGTGCGGGTCACCCTTTGTTCGTTGATGTTCTCCCTGTCTTCCTGCTCGCTTACTCTGGTTTCCACCTCCTCAATTCTCTTTGTTATTCCTTCCATCTGCAATTTTAGCTCCCCCAGGCCAGCCTTGATTGCTGTAATCCCCTCTTTGTTTATCCCTAAGTCTTCTTTGATTGATTTAAATAGTTCTATTACTTGCTGTGTTGTGGCCGGGTCCCCGGTATTGTCTTGCTTATCTGACACCATTTTGTTAATGGGGGCCTCTCCCCTTTGCGTGCTTCACCGCGGGAGCCTGGTCTTTTCACTTATGCTTTCTGGTTCATTTTTTTTGTTCTGGTTCATTCCCTTTTCTTTTGTGACTATTTTTTTCTTACTTTTGTTGAGGCATTTACTGTTTTTTTCCTTCTTTTTACTTCGGGTCGGGAAGGAGCTCAGCCACGCACGTCTGCTCACTTGCGCATGCCCAGATGACCCCCGCCCGTGGCTTTTCTAAAAGATCCTTTCATCAACACAACGAACTTCTCCACCAAAGCATTTGCTATAGCGGAACAGACTCTGTTTATAATGGAGCCACAGAAATCAGGGTGGAGGACTGATGAGGTAATCCAGTCGGTCTCTCTTGTATTGCAAGTCATTCTGGGAGTGATCTCGCTTGGAAAGCCAGTCTGTTTGACTTCAGCAGCAAGGCCAGGCCCCCCAAAAATATCCCTTCAAAGAAACAGCAACGCTCTTCTCTTGTCAGAGTCGGAGGCAGGAAGATCACTTAGAAACCTAGTATTTTTAGACAAGCACCTCCCCACCC
This sequence comes from Sphenodon punctatus, assembly GCA_003113815.1. Lineage (NCBI taxonomy): Eukaryota > Metazoa > Chordata > Lepidosauria > Sphenodontia > Sphenodontidae > Sphenodon > Sphenodon punctatus. The sequence continues at coordinate 3,180,755 of QEPC01009246.1, forward strand.
TGCATGTTGCGAGGCTGCACTAGTGCCCGATGGATGGGGGAGTGCTTGTCTAGGAACACCCTAAGTGGGGGTTGGGGAGGAAAGGAAACTCTCCTGGAGGCCTGCTCCGCATACGTAAGTCCCCATAGGATCCATCCCAAGATCCAGTCCATGACACTTATTTTCTTCAAACTTTTTTTATTTACAGTGTCACTATCCTTTGCGGGTCATTCAGTTCCTCCACTCCTCTGGGCAGGGCCATATTGGAAGCAGGTGGGGAATGGATGGAGAGGCTCCTCCTTTTTCCTTTCTGACATGGCCACATCCTTCTTTTCAAGCACCATGTTGTCACAACACTTGGGAAAGGGTGTGGTCATGTCAGAAAGAGCTGGGGCAAAGGGGGGGTCTCCTGTCCCTCTCAGCTACTGAATTTAGTTCGGCTGGCGACCCTCTCCCTACCTCCTGTGTGTTCAGGTTTGAAGCAGAGAGACTACCTCTAAGTAGAGCACAGTTCAGCCTCTATGAATCAAATAGTCTTTGATCTCTGCCAAGTCTGCCAGTTAGTAGTCAATAGCCGTTACGACAAAAGAGGCCCCAGAACTCTGGAGAGAGATGCCAGTGTCACCTCTATAACTTCCATACAGCCACCAGCTGCCACTGCCACAAAAGAAGTTTTTTTCTGATTTCCTTAAGCATTTGAATTTCCTGCTCAAACGTGAGAGAGGAGCAACATGGGGATCTCCCTTACAGTGGTGTGAAGCAGTAGCTCTGCAAGGGCAGAAGCAGTTCTGTGGCCCACAGACAACAGCCTACAAGCAAATTATTGGAGATGGCCTTGCAGGACATGTTGAGCACCCCGCAACTCAAGTTAATCCAGCATCGTTTTAAAGGAACACCTTGTTCCTCTTATGGCTGGTTAGGAATTTACTGATGGAACAAAATTGTCTTGGAAAAATTAAGCTATATAATTTCAACAGTGATCCTTGCAGCAAAGAAAATGATTCTTCTGTACTACATAAGGGAAGATTGAGACCCATAATTTATGGCTAAGCCAGAGGCATGTCTTTTAATAAGCCATCTAGCCCTGGCTGAGAGATTCCAAACGATGGTGGGTTTATGTTATTCAGGTTCAGATGCTCTGACAACTAACTTCCCTCAGTGTTAAAAAGCTGCTTCTTCTCACCATACACGTTGTTCTTATTTCAGCTTCCAAACACTGTATCTTGCTTTTGAGCCTTCATCAGATCAAGCTGCATGCAGTAAAAACATAGGATTCCTCTACATTTATATCATGTGCTTTCCAAAGCCCTCCAACAGTGAACTGTACTGTACCTTGTTTGGCATCTTACAACAGACAAATCGAAGTAGACAGGAGAGACATCACAGAGAACCATAGGAAGTATTGGATTCACCAGTGACACTTCCAGTTGAGATCCATTGGTAGAATACAGGAGACTTAACTGGCAAGCTGTCAGACCTGATTGACAACAAAAGGATCATTTAATGGGATTCCCTCCAATATACGTTAGGATTAGTTTTAATTGTGCTATTTAAAAAATCCTATCAACACCACTGTAGGTCCTGAACTGGGGATTTTAAAACCAGGCACAGGATGGTTTCATTTATATTAAAATGTAGGAATGTCTTCTTATTTGGCATTCCTGCACAATGTACCTACTTGGGGTGAATTCCTGTTAAATACTTAAGCTACCTTTATTTCCCACCCATTTTCACTTTATCATACAGCATTCTAGAGTCCGAGAGCGGTCCAACTCAAACTGGGCCCCCCAAACTGCTGGACATACCCAGGTTGGAGACCTCAGGTACCACATTTTCCCAGAAAGTTTGTGTTGCTCAGAACCCCAAAACAACAGCCCTAGCATTTGTGTTGAATATAGAACCAAAAAAAAAGGTCTCTCTTTTTTGCATTTATTTGTGTTTTATCAAAACCCAAATGCACAGTCCATTTCCACTTGTTCCAATTCACATCTGTAAAAGGGGTAATGCTTTGAAGATGAAGGCTAGTACACGTTTGGATGCTAGCCCGGAATTAGGGAAATGCAATTTCAACATCCTTCTGTGCCCTGCTTTTCCTGTATGACCTTAAGCAACTTGTTTAGCCTCTACAAGCTTCAGTATCCACTAGTCTGCAAATTGGAGCTAATGGAGTACCTCTCTGCTTCACGGGGATTTCAAACATATTAAAGGGCCTGATGTGTTCAGATACTATGGTAATGAGCAGGTGGCATGCAAGTTCCTAAGAAGCAGATTCTACTGCCACTTTTCACTCATTTGGTACGTGTAAATGTCTCAGACAGAAATGTTCAAACCTGAGTGCCAGAAATTAAGCAACAAAAGTCCTACTGACCTGCTTAAACAGACTGTTTTTTCATACATGGGCACATGCAACATGTAGAACTAAAACAAATATCCAAACTGAACTAAAAAGACTGAAATAACCAGAAAAGGAACGGGGAGGGGGTGGAACCAGGGTACCTAAAGCAAATTATCCAAATTCATGGATAAATAGATGTTTTGGTGGTATGGAAAGTTATTTGGATGCCTATGCAAAAATGCCAACACCCACCAGCATGAAATGTACTAATGGTTTCAGCTTTAAGCTCCTGTTAGGCTTGAGCCCAACACTTCTGAACAACAAGGCCTTTATTTAGGTGCCTCACTTTAATCACGTACGATTTATAGGAACCGAAGCAACCACTAGGATTCTAATGAATGCTGACATTTATAGGAGAGATGATCCCATCCAATTTTAGAGCAAGGGCAATAGGAATTGAATATCCGTATCTTGCTCAGTTTCTGACTTTCAGGCAAATGTTTTTAACAACTCTCTACTTAGAGATTTGTGGCAGGAGGAGGAGGATACAGGGTGTGTGGAAGGAGCTAATAGGATAACAGACTCATTTAATTTGCAGGACAAAAGGATTTTGGAAGCTATTTTACTGGGGCTTTCCCCAAAGAGTCAGGCGGAAACATGCCTTCAGACGTACCTGCTGAGAGAAACTAAGGGGACATTCCAGGGTTTAACAACAGGACAAGGGCACAGTTCTCTTCCCATTGAAGTCAATGGGTGGACGCATGCTCTCACCCCCACCCACCCCAAGGCTTAAAGGCAGCTCCCACCCCAAACCTTTAGCCCAAAGTTACCCCCGTGGTTAAGATTAAGGTCAGTAATGTCTAACTGCCTGGCACTGCAACCCTCCTGCACTTACCATCAAATCTCAACGTGATCCATGTTCCTCCACCGATGCTGCCCTCTTTCGGTTTAATAATTAAGCCTGCAGATGCGACTGCAAAGCAAAAAGCATGCACAAGAGCTAGACTTAACATAAAAGAGAACCAGTCATGTGTACCATTATACTTTACAATATCAGGAGGCAAATCCGCACTGGAGACATTCAAAAGGGAGAAAGTTAGCATGTTTCCGACCCAAAATATATCTTCTGTAATGGATAAGAAGTCCTTGTTTGGCTTCCTTTAAACCAGACACAGACTCCGAGGCTTCCCAATAACCGAACTTTATTTGAGTCTCAACTGTCCATGCAAGCCTGATGCATTAACTGCTTTCCTAGCTCTGGCTTTGCAGGTCTACCTTGGACCTCAAACAACAACTAGTATAGCTACTCAGGATGATACGATAGAGCTTCCCATCCACATGGGAGGAGCTGCAGCAACAACCTTCAGAGGTCTGAGATATATACAGCAATGCTGGAGAAAGCCAGATAGATTTACAATCTAGGATATGTTTGTATGAATACATACTCCTGCATACGGAGGTGAGGTGTGACCCATCAGTCAGCATGGGTTACCTGTCTCCCCATGACCAATCCACAGGGGATACAAGTCCGGGGGGTGGATTGGGAAATCAAAGTGGCCCAGGAAAATATAGTGTTAGTGGCCCTGTGCCGGCGGCAAAGCCGCCGGTGCGCCGGAAACAGGCCAAGGGGGCGTGGCTTGGGGGCGGGCAGAGTGTACCAGATTTGGGGCCTATCGGAGCTGAGTCCCCAGACTCAGATCCTCAGCAGCCTGGCAGGGGTGAGTGGGAGGTTATGGGGGGCTGGCAGGGGGGAGACTGCCACTGGGTGGGTACTGGCCCTCATTTCATGCTCTGGCTCCCCAAATCACTCCGTTTCAGTGCTCAATGGCCCCCAACCGAAAAAATCACTCTGTCCCTTGCTATGCATCCTACAGTAAGGCTTCTTCATTCCTACACCAGCTGCACTAGTATTCCACAGGCCCTGTGTTTAGCTTAGCAAAGAGAAGACTAAGGGGAGAATTGATACCAGACTTC
>QEPC01009246.1:3187826-3220698 GCA_003113815.1 Sphenodon punctatus
GCTGCTCTGCTGCGCTCTCCACGAGAGTCCAGTGGAGTGAGTCACTGGCTCCTGCGCGCACAACCCAGTTGTGAGAATGTTGGGAGCCATCTCGAAGAACCTTCTTTACAAGGTAGCAACCTGATCAGCACATGGGCAGGAGCTGTTTGTAAACAAACAGCCTTATCTCCCAGCCCGATCGCTGTCCCAGCTGCTGCTGCAGCGCTACTAGGAGAGAGAGTCAGGTAAGCCCTCCCCCTCCCCTCCAACACAACCCAACCCTACAGGGGTCAGGACCAACAATTTTTTTGGTTTGTTTGTTAAGAATAATTTTAAAAAAGACAGTGTGACCGGCCACCGGCCCACCGGGAATCCTCCTGGTGCATTCAATGGCCAATCCACCCCCCCAGTACGGAGCCTGGCTCTCTAGTTGTAGAGACCCATGCTTCTATTTCAAGAGGCCAGCCATCCCATGGCCATATAAACAGGACAAGCATTTGCAATGGTGCAGAGTCATCAGTGCCTTCATAACTAAAGTCACCACCAGGTATGTTCCCTTTCTCCTGGCTATAGGTTATATTGCCTAATGCCTAGCCAAATCTGTCCCCAAGCCCTAGCCAGTTTGGCTCATTGGGCTAGTATAATTAAGGCACACCTCTTTCTGTGGTCTAACCATGGTGCTTAAGAGACTAGTGTGGCCAGCACCACATCTGAAATCCTTTGACTTTCCCTAATGCAAATACCCATTCACAGCAGTGTAAACAGGAGGCAGTAAATGAGTCTCACTGATAGTACACCAGTTCAAGCATCACTTGAACCTACCATGATCTTCATGGATGCACGCGAGTTCCTTAGCCACCCAACCCCAGCTTTCACCAGGAGGAGGCGGGTCCTCCACGTCAGTGGAAGCAGAACAAGGGGGGCTATTGTGCCTCTTTCTGATGTAACCCAACGTGGTGTTGGGCATTGTGCCGAAAGTCTCTCTACAGCAGGGGAGAGTTTTGTCTGTCAAAAGTGCTGTCCTGCCCTGCCTGTCACAGGCCACTTTCAGACCTTTCCCCCACCCCCACCCCAGTCTGCCATGCAGGGGGCTTTCAGACTGATGGCGCATTCCCTCCCATATGTGGGGGGGGGCTGAAAGCAGCCATAGTCTCACCCCTTATGAAGTGTCATAACGTCCCAATAACGCATACGGTTGGGGGCATGTCAGAAGGGACGGGAGGGGGGTAAAGTCCCTATGGCCCGCCCCTTACGGACACGGCCCTGGAAGCCTCCATTTACTCAGGTGACCTGCAGCGCTGCTGAGTGAAACCCCAGAGAGGTCCTATCCTGGTCTAGTAGGAACGGCCGACCCCTGCACCAAGACCATCAAGAAGAGAGACAGTCATGATAATATTGCACGGGGAGGGGCTGGACTAGAGACAGGGAACTCAACCAAGTGACTAAAGTTTGTCATACGACTACTAACCTGAGCCAACCGAGAGCATGAAGATCTTGGTTACAGTGAAAATCACTGGAAACATCCATTCAAATATCTGGCAGGCGCCACACTGAAAGATTGCCTCTAGCCGAGATGGGAGAACCGCCCACGTAGGGTGGCCAGATATTTTATCCAATGCAGCCCTGCAACCCGTCCTGCAAAAATGTGCCTATCTGGCCACCCCCTACTCCTGGCCATTTGTCCTGTGGGACAAACCTGGCATTATAATTATTGTTAATTATTATGATTATTCTTGAGAAACAACAATTTTCACCCTTTCCAGTGCCTGAAACAAGCCCCTGGGTCTAGCCTCTGACCTCAAGCACTGAAGGAGAGAGACAAGGGCATGCTTTGAAGGCTGGCCCCGTGGCCGGGATCCATGATCTGGACCCCCTTCTTTCCCCGATCCTGAACAGACCCTTCACACCCACCCACCCACCCACAAGTGCTATCCAGCTCCTGGACCTTGGACTAATTTTCAAAGTGATCCATGGGAGGGAAAAGACTCCTGCCTCCCGTGTCTAATCAACGGGCTTCACAACCCTAGTCCCTGAATGAAGGTGCAGTAGCAGCATCTTGCATGCTAACAGCAGCAGAAAACCCACTATGCCCTATAGAAACAGCTCCCCAACTTCTCCGTTTTGCAGACTTGGTGAGCTAGAAGTTCTCTTGGAAGTCAACGCCGAGCCTCACAAAACCAACCCCCACCCTACCCTCCCAAGTTACAGTCTTTGTTTTATTTTTGCGTATCATGCAGCTGATTGGGAACTACGTTTCTGTAGCACTCACCTGCAAAGATCAGGAGCTCGGCATTCAAAACTGATGGAATCAAGGTGTTCATCTTTGAATATTGGCTTTGGTTTAACATGAGACTTTCACCCAGAGCATTCACAGGTCACTGCATTCAGCTTTAGCATCCCCACCGCATCCCTGCAAGAAGGATGATCCCATATTCATTACTAGTGATCGCAGACCTGGTTATTCCAGCTAGTCAAGAGAAATCAAAACTAAACCCCCACATACCAATCCCTGAAATGAAAATGAATCCTGCAAGAAAGACTTGCATTGCCTCGTTCACAATTATTACAGAACGGAGGGATTGACAATGCACAATCATTTCCTTCCCTCCTATGGTCTAGATTTTTCAGGGCTTAGAACCAAGGTGGACCCACAGAAGCTCCTGGCCCGGGGGGCCAAGAGACGTCCTCAGGAGCGGTAGCAGGAGAGGCTGCTACTGCCGAGGCAGCCAGGACCAGTGCTTTGTACAGGGAGACCAATGCGTGCACCTAAGGCTCCCAGACAGGCAGATGTCCCACCCTCTGGCTCTGCAGCTGGGAGGGCCCTGCCCACAGCAGCATCTGGCTTGGGGGCAGGGGGGCAAATGCTGCCCTCAGTAGCAGGGACAGCGCCAGAGCCCTGCCACCCCACTGCCGCTCCTAAGGCTCCTGTTGAGACCCCACCTCCACCACAGGCCCCAAAAGCCTCTGAGCTACAGGGCAGAGCCCCAGCAGGAGCTTGGCCGCAGCAGCAGGGTTTCACCCGGATGTCGCCACGTCTGAAGGCAGCTTTTGTCTCCCTCGCTCCGCAACAGATGCATCTATTCATTTATCACATGGCCAGCAAGAGGAGGCTTCATAGCTAGCACCCACCGAGGGGCCTCAGGACAGCACAGAGCTCTGTTTCTTACAGGCCCCTTGCCTCACGGTAGGGCTCGGGGCCAACTGTCCCGCTTCCCCTGCCCTAAGGCCAACCCTGGTCAGAACCCGCATTGATGTGCGAGCTCGCCGGCGGGAGAGTCACACTACCTCCTTTCCCACGAGATGGGAGCTGTACTACGTTTGACTAGCACATGCTCCCGTGGCACCAAAGGCTGCACAAAGCAGCCCCATGGGAAAGCAGCCTTACTTGCAGGAAGCAGACACGGAGAATTGGGAACGCAGCAAGTGAATCCGACTCTTGGCCCATCTAGTCCAGTAACCTGGGTCTGTAACAGTGACCAGCACCTGACACTCCCAAGCAAGACCCCCAAGTTAAGCAGATGTTGAATAACCTACCCACATGGCAGCTACTGAATTAAAGCTACAGAGTCAAAAATCTCATCCCAAGCCTTAATTGTTAGGGGTAAACTTTGGCCCCGAAATGCAAGATTTATTTTATATCCCTTCCAAAAACGTAGCTGTATTAGCTGTAATAGCTTTGGCTATTCCTATCATTCATGTAATAGATTTCCACATCTTCCTTGAAACCAACTAAATTCTTGCCCTCCAACACATTCTGCAACAATGGGTGCAGCCACACAAGCTCGGGCGGGCCCGATCCTCTGTGTGCCCCACGGCAGCCAATCGCAGCCGCCACACTTCAGGGCCAGTGTGAGAGCAGGGCAGAAGGTACACCCCGCGAGGGAAACCAGGCAGGCAACCGTGTCACAAAGCACAGGCCACCCGCGGCCCCACCCGCTATCCCACCCCTGGCCACAGTGTGGCCACGTGCGACTGGCGAGCGCGCCCGCGACTCAACGCCCTTTTGAAAACATCACCACGGAGGGCGGGGGGGCAGATGGAGCCCAGGCCCACAAGCGGCGACGCTCTACTGCACGCGGAGCAGCCGTACACCACTTTGGGTGAGGCTACTGCATGCTGCACCGGTGGCCTTTTTCAGAGGACGCAGGGTGTAGTCACCAGCAGCCCACCCCGCCCCGGCACAGGGTAACTCTCTGGCAGCTGCCAGGCATATAATGCACTGTAAGCTGATTTGGGCAGCCTTACTGGGCGATAGTCTCCCGTGTGGCTCTCCCCAATCTCGTCTGCAGTCTAATTGCGCACCGCATAATAAAGAACATCTATTTATCAGTTTTCAATTTGACACCTTTTGATTTCCTTCGGCACTCCCTTGTTTTTGCGTAGAGAAACAGGAGGGAATAGCTCCCAGCCTGCCTTCCCAATACCCGTCACAGATCCACATGGTTTTAGCATGGCTCTTGTTGCACGTAGCTAAAAGGAAGATATAAAAATGTGTAACTTATAATGATGCTGGTAGTGCCTGGAGGCACCAAGCACTCTCGTTGTATTGGGAATCGCAGAAGAGGACGTCCCCATCCCATGATGCTGGCAAATCGAAACAGACAATGGGGGCTGATCTCCGGCCCCGCGGACCAGCATGCAGAGCATACTCAGCATACGCACAAGCCGCGCGCACCCTCGGCACAGGGCCTACAGCGTTATGCGTAAACCGCGCGGCGGCATGCATGGGGGGACGGCTTGGGATCGGCCCCGCTATAACGAAACATGGTATCAGTACGGAAACGCCCTCTAAGTAAATCTAGTGCAGACTAGTTTGTCCATCTGAACGCTGTCAACGGTGCTTACTAGCGCGGACTAAGAGATAAGCACGGTTCTTATAAAACCCCAACCACTTGGTTTGATAAGAACCGTACTTAAAGGAGTCTGCATTAATGTCTTGTTCGGTAGGTTACAATTATTTTCTGAGTCATTAGTCTTTACTACATTGTCCGTCTAAAAGTGCGGACTAACAAACACCGTACTTGCTTCAAACTAGTGCGCCTTACTTTGGCTGGTTGAAAACATCCAGAATCATGGGGCCAGAAGGTACCTAAATGTATCTGGTCCAACCTCTTGCACCAACACAGAAATTTCTATTCTGAAACGATCCCTCCTCATCCCCTCTCTGGGAGAGGCAGCAGGCACAGAGAGGATCAAGTGAACCCGTTCTTAAATTGGGAAGTAACCACTGAGTAACAAATATCACGTTTATCTGTTACACCTGGGCAAAGGTTGTCATGGTTTGCGGGTGGGAAATCATTTATGACAAAATGAAAACTTCCACCACAATAAATGAATCTGTTTTTCTCTAAAATGTTTAGTTTTTGTGAAAAGTAAATAAATATTATATATTATTATTTATTATTATTATTATTACAACTTTGTGGTTGTGTGACACTGGAGTGAGGAGGGCAAGATTGTTTGGAGGATTTATTTTTCCAGCGAAAATTTCCTAAATGTACCTGGCAAAAACCTCCTCCAAATACTGATAAGAAATAAAAAATGTTTTCTTCCATTGACTGTAAAAAAAAAAAAAAAAAAAGATTTCTGTAGGGAAAATGTCCTAACTAGTCCTATTAACTTCACTGCAAGATTTTTCAGTGCTTCAAATGCAAAGAAACTGGATGGAGGATACATTTCTTCAGAATTCTGCAGGCTAATGAAGGACAAAACTGTGTCCTTTTGTCTATCATCTCTCTTACTAGGCACCAATAACTGTGCTTTGAACGCACTGCAAAATCAGTGCCTCCTGCTCCCACAGAAGTTAACAACCAACTGCTATTTCAACTCTACTTAACAGAAGTGTGCTATTTGAATAAGCTAGTGTAGCCTAGCTACAAGATAAGCTCTTGGACCTGGGAAAGGCCAGCATTCAAATCCTCTCTTAGCCACAGAACTCATTTTGTGGCCTTGGGCAAGTCACTATCTCAGCCTCAGTTTCTCATCTGTAAAATGGGAATAATGAAAAGCCATCACCAACTCCCAGGGTTGTTGGGAGGTACGCTAGATAATGATTGTAAAGCATTTTGAACACTGAAATCACTATAGAAATGACAGTGATAAGCTACTTTAAAGTGCTCATTAGTAATCTCGCAATACCATTCATTTCCATACAGATTTCAGCAAGCAGCGAGCGAGCTGGGTCTCTTGACAAACCGTTTGACACATTATTTGTTTCTCTTTTACAACTGAGGCACACGAGATAAAGACATGCTATGCAAAGTCTGTCATGAAGCAGATTAAAAAATCCTTGGCTTTTCCAGGTAGAAATAGTGGGGAAAGATCTCCAGACTGTAATCCGGGAAGTTCTAGAGTTGATCAAAGCTTGTCTTTCTTTTTTCATAGAATGGATAAATGGCTAGCTAGACAATTACGCTAACGTAAAGCAACCACCACAAATTCTCTTCTTTCCGATACTACCTTTAGCTTCCTATTCGGCAAGCTTTGCTACTTTATAATGCAACAACTATTGCAGAGTCACAATGGCTCCCTTGCTGCAACCCTTACTTTCACTAACCTTGCATTTGATTCTATAGAGTCAAAGCATTAATTTATCAACCAGTTAGATCAACTGATTGATGCATTCATTTAAAAAAGTAACTGATCAATGTTTCATTTCAAAAATAGAAAACATTTAAGAATTAAAAACATAATAAATAATAATAAAATATTTTTATAAATACACTTTTTTGAAATTGTCTTTTTTCTTTTTTAAAAAAACCTTTCAAATATTAAAAATTATTTTAAACAATTTAAATCAATTAATTCTGGTCACATACAGTTGTACTGGGATTCTGCAGTATTTTAGTACTTAACTGGTGGATTGAATCATATTGCCATTAACTGACTAATCAGCCAAAAAAAAAAAAATCAATTTAAAGTCCTAATAAAGATTGCTTTAGGTTTTGTTGCTATTGACACTACCCTGTCCTTACCTTGTCCTGTTTCCTCTCTTCCATTCCCAAGGGAAGCCCACCGTAGGACTAGCTGTAGATTCAGAATAACCTCCTGGCTTGGAAATGTTCTCTCTAGCCTGTGGCTTTTGTCACTATGAGGCACGAGATATTCCAAGCAACGCACTAACTGTAACTGTTCTTCAGGGAACTGATGCAAGTTGCAAATTGTAACTTGCCCAACTAGTTTGTGACCAGGTTGGATACTTGCCATGATAAAAAAGCCCTCAGTTGGTCAATGGGCTTAATGATTAATATAAGCTACTTAGGTTGCTAACCATTATTTTCCAAGTCTTTTATTAATAGTGATGGGGGAAGCAGGTTGGAACATTTCCCCACAGGGAACAGGTTGTAATTATGCATGCAGACAAAAATAACTCATTTTTTGCTGCTGTAAAGTAAGGATGCAGTAATGGCCCAAATTCTAAATGAATACTTTCTATCCATTTTTCATGAGGATGGTGATAGGGACCATTGTTCTGAAGACAGGATAGTTGATTAGGAGTGTGGGGCGATGGCGATTACCTTAGCACAAGTGGAGTCAAAGCTCAAATACTTCATGTATTCAAATCAGAAGGACCAGATAATCTGCATCCAAGATCTTGGAGGAGTTCGCACATGAAATTTCAGGCCCATTAGCTAGGATATTTAAAACCCACTAATTTAAGAGTGGTACCTAGAGTTTGGAGAATAGAAAATGTGATGCCTATCTTTAAGAAAGGGAGTAGACATGACCCAGGTAACTATAGACCTGTTAGACTAACCTCAGTGGTACGTAAGATGTTGGAACAGATACTGGAAGAAAGAATAATGAATACGTTAGCAAAGGGAAAACATGATGAAATGCAGCCTGTGTTCAAAGGCTAAAACCAATCTGGTATCCTTTTCTGAAAAAATAACTGGCTTTTTGGCTAGCAGGAATGCAGTGGATTCAGTGTATTTGGAGCATTCGATACTGTGCCACATGGAAACTAGTACTGCTTCAGCTTGAAAGTATGGGAATTAACAAAAAGGTCGTTAGGTGGGTTCATAGCTGATTAACTGGAAGAAAACAAAGGGTTGTGTTGAGAGGTGGGCTTCCTAGGTGGGGGGAGGTTGCTATAGTGGAGTTTCTCAGGGATCGGTTTTGGGACCCGTCTTGTTTAATATATTTATACGTGACCTTGGTGAGGGCAGTAAGAGTGCGCTAATGAAGTTTGCTGGTGATACCAAGTTGGGAGGAATTGCCAATGCAGAGGATCAGAAAGTTATACAGAATGAACTGGATGGCCTCATGGATTGCAGTGTTAGGAATGGGATGAAATTTAATAGTGCAAAGTTATGCATTTGGGGTTTGATAAGAAATTTAGTTACCAGCAAGGAACTCATCATTTGGAAAGAACAAAAGAGGAAAGGGACTTGTGGATTTTAATTGATCATGAAATGACTATGGGTCGTCAATGTGATGAGGTTGTAAAAAAAGGCAAATGCTAGCCTGGGCTGTATTAGGCGAGGTATTACCAGCAGGGATAGGGAGGCACTGTTGCCTTTGTATAGGGCTCTGGGATGACCGCATCTGGAGTACTGTGTTCAGTTCTGGTCACCAGTGTTTATGAAGGATGAATTTAAACTGGAACAAGTGCATCATGGAGCTACCAGGATTGGAGGATTAACTCTATGAGATGAGACTGAAGGAGCTTGACTTATTTAGCCTATCGAAAAGGAGGCTGAGGGGAGCTAGGATTACATTGTATACATATATCTGGGGAGCTAATGATATAGAAGGGGAAGATTTGTTCAAACTAAAAGGGAGTGTGGGTACAAGAACGGATGAATACAAGCTGGTTATCGATACGTTTAGGCTGGAAATTAGAAGAAGGTTTTCACCAATTAGAGCAGTGAACGACTAGACTAAGCTTCCAGGGCCAGTTGTGCGAGCAAGGAATCTGAATAACTTCAAAATGGCGTTGGATAAATTTATGGCCTGGATCTTGGGAGGAGGTTTTGTTGTCTGAGGTTTTGCTGCAGGACAAAGCGGTTTCTTTCCCCCTCAGCAATACATGTTGGGTTTCCCACCCCACACTTTTCTTCCTGTAGTATCAAGGCAGTCTGCAGCTGGAGGTGGGACTGTCGGGGCATTCTGAAGCCTGGGTACCAGGTTGTATAGCAGGGGCCTGGTTGGCGGGGCCTGCGCACAGGCTCAGGGTCTAACTGATCGCCAGGTTTGGGGTTGGGTAGGAATGTTCCCTCTGGGCAGATTGGCAGTTGACTCAGGGTTTTTTGCCTTCCCCTGAAGTATGGGCACGGCTCGCCTGCTTGGGACATCTGGATCCTTCTTTTTCTAAAATTATTTCCTGTTGTTTCAGGCATTGGTGTGTTCTGGTTCGTCCCAGTCTCTATTTATTTATTTAGATTTTTTCCTTCGCAGCTTGAGGTGGCTTACAGCATTTTAAAGTACAATGTAAAAACATCTAAAACAACCAATAGTAAAGCTAAAAACAGAAGCGTTCCTGGTCCGGAGGCTGCAGCTAGTGCAGAATGCGGCGGCCTGGCTCCTGACGGGGACGGGTCGTCGGGAACGTATAACACCGGTGCTCCGGACTCTGCACTGGCTGCCAATAGCGAGCCGAGCCAGGGTCAAGGTTTTGGTGTTAATCTATAAGGCCCTTCACGGTCTGGGCCCCTTGTACCTCAGGGACCGCCTCGCCCTCCGCGCCCCAGAGCGGCTCCTTCAATCTGCCGGGGGTGCCTTCTTGGAGGTTCCCCCATGTCAAACGGGGGGGGGCACAATGGAGAGGGCATTCTTGGTGGCTGGGCCGCGCCTTTGGAATTCCCTCCCGGAGGAAGATCGCCTGGCCCCAAGCCTTTTAACATTCCGACAGGCTTGTAAAACCTGGCTGTTCACCCAGGCCTTTGGGGAGGAAGGAAGGATAAGGATTTATCTCTCCCCTTGCCTCTCTATTTGTTTATCCCAACCCTGTTTTGGTTGTAAATTGCTGGATTTTTTTAAATGTGTTTTATTTTTTTTAATGCTATTTTTATTGAATTGTACACCGCCCCGGGATGCCATTGGCATGGGGGGGCGTATAAATGTATAAAATAAATAAATAAATAAATAAATAAATAAAATATAAACCTAAAAACCTTGGTTTGGTGTGTTTTTTAAATTCAAAAACCCTTGCCTATTGTCCTTCCAACTAAATTAAACTGAATTAATGCATGATCATTAGAACTATGATTATCCCCAATAACTGTTACCTGCGATATCTTCACTATTTACTAGAACGAAATCTAGAATAGCATCTCCTCTGGTTGACTGAGGAACAGTTTGATGAAGAAATGGGTCATTGATATCCAAGAATAAAGTTGCCCTGCTATTATTATCATTTATTCTCCAATCAATATCTGGAAAATTAAATTCTCGCTTGACCACACCATCTCCAGTAGTATTTCTTTCTTTATTGGTGTTAAATAAGTCTATGTCCATGTTCAAATCTGAACCTGGAGGTCTATAGCAAACTCCGATTACTGCTCGAAAAGATCCCCTTTCACCAGCCTGACTTGAGGTGATCTTTGCTCAAACCAATTCTGTTTTTTCCATATCATCACTCCTTATTTCTGCACTATCAATCATATTACTGGCATACAATTCTACCCCCCTCCTTAACCATTATTCCTAAAGAAAACATATCCTTCAATTCCTGTATTCCAGTCATTACTACTATTCCACCAAGGCTGCTTCCACAAGCGAGGTATTTAATTCACGGTCTGAAGACAATGCGCGACTACCTTCAACACGCATGATCCCGGACTTCGGTCTCGTCTAATCCCGCTTTACGGGATTCCGAAATATCGCACGAGCGGGTCGAGCCACGGCGATCCACCTGTGTAAAAGAACCCCAAGTTTCAGTTATCCCTATGATATCAGGTTTCACGGATTAGTCACAATTACCAAACAAAAAAACCTCAACAGGACAAAAGCCCTAAAGAACCAAAAAGCCCAGCAATAAATAAACGCACCATTAAACCAAGCCTCACAAAACAAAACAGACCAGAACATGCCAGGAACTCAACTAGCAAACTCTTTATCCTCCCAGCTCCTAATGTGGGATTAAACCGCTTTGAGACTGTTCTGGACAAGAGTGGGAGGGGGGCAGGAGCAGGACTGGATTGCCAGGCCTGTGCAGAGTTCTGTGCTGGGGTTGAGCCTGGCGGAGCCAACGTGTCAGATGTGTAAAATCAGAGATGGATTCAGTAGAGCTGTCTCTCTGTATTGCTTGACCCACGTTTGAGCACAAACACGGTACAGGCCCCCAAAGCCATTACTGAGCTTCCAGAATGGATTGCAGCATCTGAGAAAGAGTCCTATGATTACAAAGCTCCTTTCCATCGCTCCCCGTCTGCTCGTCCTGATAAAACATTCCTAACTTGTGTGGCATGCTCATCGTTCTGTCACCAAGCGTTTAAACTGTATTTCTATGAGTCACTGGGAGCAGTGTTTGCAATCGTTCACCCTCAGTCCCGCTGTCAGGCGCAACACGAGACCATGAAATGAGATCCCCAGCTGAGTGGTGAGAAGACAGTTGTTCACAATGGAAAAATCTCTGAAGATAATTTGGTCTGAGTGGCAGCCTCTGCTGAGGAAGCAGATGAGACCAAACAGCCCCCATAGGTCTTAGCAGCAATAATACAATGGAAATTGGGGTTCCGTCCCCTTTATTTTACAAAGTCTGAACATGCCCATATAGGACAAAGGACTCTGCTAGTTGGCCTTGGTTACTGGCTGGGCCGTGTGTGTGTGTGTGTGAGAGAGAGAATTAGAGCTGAAATGAATCTCTGTGGTGAAGATCATTATCAGGTGTCAGCTGAAACAGGTAGCAGAAGAAACAGAGGTTTTCTTTGCAATTTTGGATATGCAGTCATCGACCCAAACAACATTCATCATGATGTTTGAGTAACTGAAGGTGAAAACAGACATAACGTTCACTCCACTTCAACATTCCTTATGCATGTTGCAGGGCTCCATAGGGCACCAATACAGCCCTGAAACATGCCCCCCAAACTGAGGGGCATTCCCCCCTCAGTGCCAGCTCCCCCTTAGCCCTTGCCCCTCACCTAGGCACAGCCAGCCCCCTTTGGCCCCACAGCATCCTATCCCTGAGCCACAAAGCACCCCCTGAGCTCACAGCCACTTCCAAAGCACCGTCCCACCCTCCTCAAAGCCCCCAGCCCCTGGCATTCACCCCCCAAGCCAGGCACCCCCAGTCCCAACTAGTACCAGCCAAGTACACTACTCTTGACTGTCATAGACACTTTACTGTCCTGATTTACTGACTGTTTACTGCGTGCTGTTCATTTACTGTTTCCCACATTGCCGAGGACACTCTCTTACTTCCAGGCTTCTGTCTCTTTGTTGTTTCTGCACTTCTGAGCCAATCACTGTGCAAATAGACCACCCCTTTTCTCCCCCCTCTACCAGGCCAAACACAGGTTGTTTTTTTTAAAAAAACCAGTTCCTCCATTCTAGTGCTACCAGTCAGAATTGTTGTTGTACGTTGTTCTCTTTGCTTTGACCAATCTGCGACCAGATGGCAGATTTGTAAAGGTATCTGCGTACAAGCCAATGGAGTGACAAGGAAATATAAGGGGAAATGGAGCGCAGAAAAGAGAGACGAAATTCGGTATTGCGTTGGTATACCTCTCAGAATTTCAAATTGACAACAAAGCTGTAAATGGAAAAGTGGTAAAGCAAGCAGAAAGCTGGTAAATCGAGGAGCAAAATGTCATTTGAGACACTGTCAAGTACTGAGAGTTTCTCAATTAGACGATGACGGTATTGAGAACCAGGATTTCAGTGAGAATTCCCGTCATTGCCAAACTTCATTTCAGCCCTAATTCTAAGCGCAACCTTGTTTATTTGTATAGTTACACTATGCCAGAACAGGGATGAATCCAAGTGGATTCAATCATCTTCCTTCAGCAATTTCAGCTCAGAACCAATCCCTCGTTCCCAGAGAGCAACTCCACCTCAAGAACCAACTCCCATCAGACCAAGAGAGAAAGAGAGCAAACTCTCCTGCTGTTCAAATAGCTCCTTCGCCCTGGAATATTACATAACTCCAAACTAACAACTCTGGAAGAACACAAAATGTAATTGCAGACTAAGAAAAAGAGCTTAAAATGATATGTGTTTCTTCATCATCACCACACTGTTATGGGGACGCTTCTCCATGTTGGCTAAAGGTCTCTGCCCCACTAAATCTGCGACTGCTGCAGGAAAGTATAATGTATTGCTGGTTAGAGGTATCTCTAGCTTAGAGACAGGCACACACACATGAGACTCCTTTACTGCAATCTGTATTAGATCAGCTGGCCAGGAAGAACATAGTAATAATCAACACACAACAGCAGATTCAAATTAGGCAACTGCCTAAAGAACTAGGCTATAGATTCACATAAGCAGTTTCACCAGTCTGCTTCAATACATCACAGGGGTGGGACTTGCTTTGTGCCTACCCAGAGTCACCATCTTGCAGGCAGGATGGCTCTCCAGTGGGGAAGGTCCCCTGAGCAGATATGGCACCTGGGTAACCAGATATACAAATTTTAGAGGACACATGAGAAATACAGGTTGCGGGGCTGCATTGGCTCCAGTGCAGCCATGAAATCTGTATTTCTCATAAGTATCCTCTAAAATTTGCTTATCTGGCCTCCCTAATGGCACAGGGCTCCTTGCTGCAGCACAGCTTCAGAGTCAATGGGTTTGTGGGTGGGTGTTTACAAGGGGAGTTTGTGAGGGGACTGAAGCAGAGTGAAGGGAGGGTGTTGATGTGCACACTGCTTTGCCTCTTGCCCACCTTGAGCTCCTTTCTCAACTTGCTTTAAAACAGGACTTCCTCCAGGACCAAAATTAATATCGGTGCTCACTGACTTTAAAGTTACATATTTTGCGATATTTTACAGTACAGCTTCCGAGGGTGATATAAAATCTATCCCCACTATTTCCATAGTCACCCCCCTTCTGCATTTCAAATGGTCAGTGACTTCCCTTAAATGTTAAATTTATTGCTTATACAGCTGCTTTAATGACAGGTTTGAGGCTTCTTGGGTTTCAGGAGGCAGCTTGTTTCAGCTCAAACCTTCTGTGTCTATAACCAACACAGTGTGTGTGTATGTGGGGGGGGGCACACACATCTCCAAGAAGCAGATGCAGCAGGCCAAATTCAGAAGGTGACTTGGTAAGAAGTGATGCACTCCTCTCGAGTGGGTGCACATGGAAAGCCTGTAGTTTCATTTCATACACTTCAAGGGAAGATGCATCTCACCAGCCAGCGGGTCCTTCTTGTGTTTCTCCCCTTGTACCAAAGCCCACAGAGGCTGTGAGGCTTCTGCTGCCCATCGCTATGGAGAAGAGCATCTCAAGAAATTTAAGAATTTGTCCTTGTGGCTTGGGTGTGATTGAGGATCGGACACATTATATTCTGGAATGTTCTTACTTTAGGGTTATATGGGGAAAGTTGCTTGCCCACCATTTAATTCAAGTTCAGTGGTTATCAAAAAAAGAAAAACTAATCTGGCTATGTCAGCACTCGGATAGAAAGGTTATTAGAAGTCTGGCAGCCTTTGCTAAGGCGGCGGCAGAGATTAGGAAACTTTTCCCTATGATGTAATTGCAGTAATGATTTTCTTGCATGGAATGTTTCTGTATTATGAGTATATTTGGATCCCAGTTGATAGGGCTGTTTGTAACTGGTTTATGGAGACATTGGAATCCTATGTTGTTAATTTATAGTTCAATGGGCAAGGCAATATGGCATTTAAATGGGATTAGTGTCGCTAATATCCGCTCTGTATTTTGTGCTATTAGCGATGGAGTAAAGTGCTGCTAATACGTATTTTGCCTAACTGGAACTCAAGGATGTTGTTGAGTTAACCTTTTAATTAAGGGTATAGTATTTAATTTCTGAGGTTAAACATCTGCCGAATGTAAACCCCGAGAAGGACGAGGCAGCTCCTCAGGTTGATCCCATGGGAGCAGTTTGTTCTACTGTGTGTTGTAACTACTTTATCTTTAAAACAGGTTGTATGTTACTTTTGTAAGATAAGTTATTATAATGATGGACAGCTTTTAATTTTGTATTTATGCTGTATTAGATTTTAATGTGTTTTTTATTCTTATTTGCTGGTATATGGTGAAGGGCGGAAGCCGAACCAATCAAACATTTGATTTGATTTTCTATTGAGAAGAGGTAGTCAGAAGGGCAAGCGGAGGAACACACAATGGGTCAGGCTCCAGGTGGATGCAGTGGGATCAGAGACCAAGGTGGGACCACAAGGCAGAAACCAAGACAGACTCAGGCAGCAGCAAGGACTGAGTGAGCATGTTCAAGGCATAGGAAGAGTCTGGGTCTAAGCTGACAACCTGGTGGCCATCACACTGTCCAGACCATTTCCTGTTGCTGTGGTCACTGCATTTCCCCATGGCCGCCAACGGGAAAGATGCAGTGAACACAAGTCCCTGCTTACATGGCATGGGGCAGCCAAAAAGAAGTCAGGGAAGAGAACACAACCAAATTACCTAGAACAGCAGCCTAGGCCTTCCATGGGTAGGGCCAGGCACCAGGACTTCAGCAGCTAAGTGGTGCAGTCACCAGCCTCAAACCCCTGAGTGGCCCCAGGTTTGAGCCCTGCTCCAGGACTGTAGTCTCACCGTATCATTCTAGAGAGAGGATTATTCTTGAGGCTAGTTCTTTCCTGGTTGCATGACTCCATTTTGAGACTTAAATATAATCCCACGGCCTCAGACGGCAAAGACATGCAACGTTTGAGATAGCAAGGCAAACGTTGATTTACAGAAATGCTTCCGACACCCACTGGTATACGCTGCCCAGAGCAGGCCCTCACCTTTCCTGCCCGACGCCGTGACCATGTTCATTATATGCCACACACTCCCTTGCAGGTGTGTACTCTTGCCATCCCTCTCACAGTGATCACACAACCCCAGGACCTCTCACAAAGGAACTTTATCAACAATGCTATTAGTGGGGAGCTTGTTTAGTTTATTTATTTCCAGTTTTACCCTGCGCTTCCAAAATGACTCAGGGCAACTTACAAAACAAATTAACCAGCATATAAAACAGCATAAAAACCCAGACCCCACCCCACCACCTTTTCCCCAACCCCCAAAACCCTACAACCAACCCTCACCCACAACCTCCCAACCAACTTCTATCCTCACCTGCCAAATGCTTTTTTAAACAAAAAAAAGGGTTTGCACGGCCTCCAGAAGATGCTTAGGCCCTGGCTCAAAGAAACCTCTGGGGAAAGAGAATTGTACACAACTGGGGCAGTAACCGAGAACACCTCCCACGTACCGCCGTCCTTCAGGAAAGAGCAGCAGATGTAACATGCAAGAGGAACCTAGTAGGACAGGCCATCTCTCCGATACGTAGGACTAGCCCGTTAGGGTGCTGGTTTTGACCTTTAAAGACCTAGAGTTGTGTCTGTAAAGCTGCAGGCAGCCTGTGGAGACTTCAGAGCACTGGTTTAATGTGTTCCCTGAAAGGAGCCGAGCCTCTGCACCAGCTGCAGCTTCCAAACAGTCATCAAAAGGCAGCCCCACGTAGAGCGCGTTGCAGGAATCTAACCTTGAGGAGATGAAAGCAGGGATGAGGGTGGCCAGATCAAAGTCAGAAAGAAAAGGCCGAAGCCTCCTCACCAGATGGAGTTGGTGAAAAGTGCTCCTGGCCACCGCCGCAAGCGGATGATCCAGGTGCAGCGATGGAGTCAGCAGCACCCTGTAGCGGGGTTGGAGTTGATCCGCCCTGCTCCACGGTATGTAGCTCTGGTGGGCACCTGCAGCGGTGAGTGGCAGGAAGTTTAAATCCTGCCGTTGCAGCCGAGGCGGCTTGCTGGAGAGGAGAACTGGAGGCACGGCTTCTGGAAGTCAGGTCCACCCCACTGCCTGAGCTGGGCAGTGAGCTGACCCCCTGAGCTGGAAGTCAAGGGCGGACCGAGCTGCGTGTTAGAAAGCGAGCCAGGTGAGCTGGGAACCCGGGTCGCTTCCCGGAGGCGAGGATACTATCGGAAAGCAGCCAAGAGGGAGCGGAGATGCCCAAGTTGCTTGTTGGCCAGAGGCCAGTGTGGAGAGAGCCTGAGCAGGGACTGAAGGCTAGCAGCTGAAGCAAGCACCAAGACACCACACCAAGCTGTGAGTAGCAGCAAGGTGCAGCCAAGCCGGGAGCAGGCTTGTGCAGGCAGCGAGTCTGGGACTGAGCTACAGGCTGGGAGTCTGGACTAAGGGTAAGTTTGGGACACCGACCTAAAAGGTAGGTGGAGTGTGGACTGGAGCAAGCACACGGTTGTAAATAAACACAGAGTAGGGTGAAATTGCGTGAGTCACTCTCTTGGGGTGAATAGTAGGATCAATGGCGGATCTGGAGACAGGGTATCTTGAGGACTAGTGGAGTTGCAGCAATGCCTAAACGGGTGATTTGGGGTAACCAGGTTCCAGGGTGCAAGCCCGCTGGAGAATGCAGGAACCCCAAGGGCCCTGCTATGGGCCCCAGGACACAAGACCCAGGAAGAACAGAACCACTCAAGAGCAGCCCCCCACCCTTGGTAGGGTGACCCATGACCCCACAGTCACGTCAACAACACCGTGTGATAAACTGTATCAAAGGCTGCTGAAAAATCTAGCAAAATCACCAGGGTAGAATTCCCCTTATCCATTTCCAGGCAGAGATCATCGACCAAGGCCACAAGCACAGTCTACACCCAGGGCAAAAACCCAGCTGAAAAAAGGTCCAGAAATTCAATAAGGTTGAGTTGAGCCTGGAGCTGTTGGGCAAACACCCGTTCAATAACCTTCCCTAAAACAGAAAGTTTAGAGACAAGCTAACAACTGGCGGGGGAGTCGGCATCCAGAGATGGTTTCTTAAACGGGGGCTGGACAACTGCAGTTACAAGGGCATGAAAGACCCTGCCCTCCTGAAGGAGGTAGTGATGACCCCAGCCAGCAACAGCCCCAATATCTCCAAACTTGTTTTCACCAGCCAGGAAAGGCAAGGATCTAATTCACAATTGGTTGCCCACATCGCCCCAAGCGCCTCCCCCACTTTGGTGGGTGATACGAATCCAAATGAACTGGACAAGACTGAGCTTCCATAACCACACACTCTGATCCTGCAGCTAAAGTGGCAGCACCCAGGTTGTGGTGAATACAAGTGGTTTTATCTGTAAATAATTAATGAAAATGTCACAGCAGGCATTGGATGAATCCATTTCCTGGTGGAGATAGGCCATATCAATCAAGCCTCTCCCCACCCAGAACAGCTCCACCAGACACTATGATAGCAGAGAAGAAAACTTCCTTCGCCACCATTATAATGATGGCACGGTCAAAAACTATCTATGCTGCAATGGTTGGCTTCAGTGCAAGTTGAGCGACACCTGCGCGCCAAACCTCTCCCTTCCTGCTTTAATTGCCTCAGCCCCCCCACCCCCACCCCCCCAATATACCAGGAGGACCTGCACTGTCAAGGCGTTGATGACCATGGTCAAGAAGATGTCATTCCATAAGACGACCAGGTCATTAGACATATCCCCCAAGGAGTTCTGGAAACCAAATGGATCCATTAGTCTCTGGGGGCAGACCAACCAGATGGGTTCACAACACCAACAAGGACATAGGAGAGCCAGGATCTGGGTCTTCAGGACAATAAGTCTGGGTTATCTCAACGCCATCTCTGAGGCCGCTTTTATACAAGCAGTCACATGCAGCGCATTCTTCGACATGCTTCCTGAAAAGCCCCGCGGGGTGTGCTTAGACGCACCGGAAGTAGCCGGCCGCCATAGGAATTGCCGCTTGCACGGTCTTTTTGAAAGTGCATTTTGGAAACCCCGATATTGAGGCTTCCAAAATGTGCCTTCAAAAAACCACGCAAGTGGCAATTCCTATGGCAGTCAACCACTTCCGGTGTGTCTAAATTTATTTATTTATTTATTGGCATTTCTATGCCTTCCCCTCATGCCCACGGCATCTAGGGACAGCTAACAATAAACGTACCCTGTGGGGCTTTTCAGGAAGTGCGTTGAAGAACCACGCTGCATCCAGCTGCTCATATAAAAACAGCCAGAGACCAGCTCGGCTAGAGCAGTCAGGGACTCTGCTGTGCAGCGGGGTGGTTGGGAAACCAGCAGGATCCCCAGTCTATTGCCGACGCACCGAAGGAGACAGGACGCTTTGCTGGGTTTAAACGGCCGCACTCTTTATTTAACAATTAACCTACAAATTCAGGTGGGGGTAAATCGCCTAATGCGATGCGGGTCCAGTACTTTAACATTACCAAAAACAGTACCCAAAAACCTGGAACAGGGGTGGCTTCGATGTACCCTCGAATGCCCCCCCAATGACGATCACACGTCTCCCCTCCAAGCGGCGCCACAGGCCGTGAGGGGATACCTTACTTGTGAGTAAGGAGAATGATGCCTGCCGACGGGGGGCCATACTTGCCCCTACCGCCGTCGCACGACACCCCTCCCAGGGAGGCTGCCCAGCCGCTTGCCTTCCCCTGCTTTCCGGCAGGTGGGCCTCCCCATCTCTTACAGAGATGACTCCTAATTATGCCCCCTCTACCTACTCTAAC
This sequence comes from Sphenodon punctatus, assembly GCA_003113815.1. Lineage (NCBI taxonomy): Eukaryota > Metazoa > Chordata > Lepidosauria > Sphenodontia > Sphenodontidae > Sphenodon > Sphenodon punctatus. The sequence continues at coordinate 3,207,424 of QEPC01009246.1, forward strand.
TCACAGTACTGGACCCCTGCCACTAAGGGTTCGCCGGGTTTAGCCGGACAAACCCGACCCCCACCTAACTCTAACTTCCTTCCAGTGACCGAATCAGAGCTTTCTTTAGGGCCCCCAGGTATAGGTCATTCCCTTGGGGGGACAGGTGCACGCCGTCTCGCCTGTACAAGGCCGGCTTCTTGTGCGTCAACACTCTGGTGTCCACATGCTCGCCTCCCAAGCCGGTGAGCCACTTTACTATGTCCCTATTGACTGTCCTTCGGGTTTTGTCAATTTTTTGGGGGTGTACCCCGTGACCCCAAGATAATCGCTCCACCAAGTCCGTCCAGAGGAGGCAGACACCAGGGAAGAGTTTCTTAATCTCCCATAGGTCGGATTTGACGCTCTTGATTAACTGGACACCCTTCAGATGCGGGATGTCATTCTCTCCAAGATGAATTACTATGACATCCGGCGGAGGGTCTCGGGGAGCGGCGTGGACTGCCGGCAGCAGCTGGTGCCACTTCATCCCGCTACGACCCCTCCAGTGAATTTGTGCCAGCGTTGCCAGACCTAGCTGCGTTCCCCATCCCGTCTGCCCGGCGGCCTTGCCTGCCCATCGGACAAGGCTGTGGCCGATAATCCACACCCTCTTCCGCGGCCTCGGGGCAATACCTGTTGAGATGAAATAACAGTTAGGGTCTCGGGGGTGGGGGCACCACGGACATACGTCCGGAATGCCCCAGATCTCCACCGCCCTATTTCCCTAATGCCTTGCTCGGGCATGCCATTTTCTGCGGCAAAGCTTGCCGCCCCTATGCGGAAAGAGTGCGTGCCGTAGGCAGATGGGGGGAATCCTAGATATATTAGCGCAGCCCTCATAACAGCTGTGAATTGATACCTTGTCACCTGTTGCCCAGTGGCATGCCTAAAAAACGAGCCTGCAGCAGACCCACGCACTGCGATGTAAGCTTCCGTAGCCCGGACTGGGCACGTCTCGTGTGTTGATACACGGTTCAGCCTAACTTCCTGCCCTCTCCCCCTCTGGTCTGTCTTGGATCGACGAATTTTCAATGCCATAGATGTTGGGCCGATCCTGATATCGTTGTATTGGAGTGCCCTACCTGATGTGTCCCTAGCTGAATCCGCTACCAGTTCGCTCACTCGAAAAGCCCCGAAGAAGGCTAACTTAAATAATGAATTAAACAATGAAACTTCACAATGATCGTAACAAACATGGGACAGCCCCCCACAAATATCCAAAAGTAATTGCAATGTGACTGGGGCCCGCTGGTCTTGTGTCCTCCCCCCTTCCCGCTGCCAACTCTCCAGTAATCGCCTAACATAAAACCCCCGGTCGGGAGGGGGGTGGCCTGCAAGGTTGCTTGCAAAGGCCAGGGCGGAAAGTTTCCCTGATATTGTACTTGGGGCCGCACCCTGGCGCCGCAAGGACATGGCAAATTGCAGCATTTGTTGTTCCGGGATTGGAAACCCGTGTGGCCAACCCTGTTCCCTTTGATAACACTGAAACTCCCTGAAGGCCCTGTTGTAAGCTGTCCTGGTTCGGGGCGCAAGAGATCCCAGAACGGTGGTGTGCAGCTCTACAACCCAAGGTTCCACACCCTCGGCGGCAACGGATCTGGGTTCAACCGAGCCTGAGGCGCCAGCAGACGGAAACGCTCCATCTGGAAGCGAGAAAGGGCATCGGCTACACTGTTGTCCAGACCTGGCACATGTCTGGCGTGGAACAGGATGTTAAATTCCAAACATGTGAGCACGAAGTCCCTTACTAACTTCATAACCCTTGGGGACCTAGAAGATTGAGTGTTAATTATGTGTACAACGGCTTGGTTGTCACACCAGAACAAGACCGATCGATTTGCCAGCTGGTTGGGCCATAGGTGTACTGCCACCACGATTGGAAAAAATTCCAAAAAGGTGAGGTCCCTAGTGATCCCTTGTTCTGTCCAGTCACTCGGCCAGGGGGCTGCCACCCACCGATCCCTGAAGATCAGTCCGAAACCCGCTCCGCCAGCAGCATCAGAGTGCACCTGCAGCTCCGCTTCCAGTAGGAGCTGGTCCCTCCAGAAACTGGTGCCGTTGAAACGATCTAGGAAAGTGGCCCAGGTCTGGAGATCTTCCTTCATCTCCTTGGTGACCCTGACGTGGTGGTGGGGTGGTGGTGGGGGGTTGCCGGCGAACTTTGCGTAGAGGCGGGACAAGAAGGCCCGCCCCGGCGCAACCACTCGGCAGGCAAAGTTGAGACTCCCTACGATTGATTGTAAATGCCGAACCGTGACTTTGGTAGCTCCTAGGCATTCTCTGATCTTGACCCGTAGCGACTTCAATTTGTCCTCGGGAAGGCGGGAAACAGCCTCCTCGGTATCCAGCTCGATACCGAGATAGGTCAGTCTGGTGGCAGGACCCTCCGTCTTTTCTGTAGCTAAAGGGATACCCAGGTTTTCTGCTACTTCGTGGAAAGTGCGCATCAAGTCAATGCATTCGCTTGTATCAGTCTGGCCAATGAAGAGGAAATCGTCCAGATATTTTGTAATTCCTCTTTTTCCTGACCGGATTTTTACAATCCACTCAACTAGGGTGCTGAAACGCTCGAAGACGGAGCACGAAATCGAGCACCCCATTGGCATGGCCTTGTCATAGTAATATCCTCCCTCGAAATAAAACCCGAGCAAAGAAAAACTGTCGGGATGAACAGGGAGCAAGCGAAAGGCCGACTTGATGTCGCACTTACCCAAGACAGCACGGGGCCCAAATGACCTAACTAGGGTTACCGCTGAGTCAAACGATGCATATCGGACCGAGGCAAGTTCCTTGGGGATCGCATCGTTGACTGAGCCCCCCCGGGGGTACGACAGGTGGTGAATTAACCGAAATTCCCCGGGGGCCTTTTTCGGTACCACCCCCAAAGGGGATATAACCATATCAGGAAAAGGTGGGGCTGGGAATGGGCCTGCTACCCTTCCTTCGGCCCTTTCTTTTTGAATTTTTGCTCGGACTATGTCCTCCATCCCGACTAAAGATTTCAAGTTTGCGCACAACCGGTGCTGATGAACTTCGCTAGCGGGGATGCGAAAACCCTCCTGAAAACCCGATATTATACCCTCGGCTTCTGTTTGATCCGGGTAAGGTTGGAGGGCTTTAACAAGCTCTGCCACCTTAACCGGGGTTGGCGCCCTTGCTTGGTGTGGGTGTGTTGTTTCCGCTGGGGCCTCCTCTGCCCGGCCCCCAGGGAAACTGCTTCCTTTTGCCCCCGCCCTTTCCTTTCGGACAGGCTGAGGCAGCGTGGTATCCAGTACAGTTGGCACAAGTGTGACGAAATTTACAGGTTGCTCGGGAGCAGCGCCCGGACCGGTCAAATTCCCAACATACTCCTGCGGAGTGGGACGTCCCTTTCTTACCTTCGTCCCGAAAGGACTCCGTTGCTGACGATGCTCCCCCTTTTGCCAATAAGTGGCCACTATCTGCTCTGGGCACATTCCCCGCCCCACTCATGCAGTTCAGCCACAGGTCGTGCGCATGCAGGTCCCACCTAAGGCCGGGCGTATACGCCGCCCTGTGGCGGAAAGCCTCGTCGTATCGAAGCCATGCGCCCGCTGGTCCGGCCTCGTACGCACGTCGCACAATGTCTGCGTACTTTAGGAGGTCAGCAGCCCGGGCAGGATATGCCTGGATCAGGACTCCCATGTATATTGAGAAAGCGGCTGTCCAATTAGACCAGTTACGGTCTGCTTTGGGGCGCTTAAAGCGCTCCTTTTCTTTCTTGTCCTCCTGTTCAGTGGGATCCAGAATCGGGTCACTAAACAGGAGGGCAAACAGGTCCATGTATTCCCCGCGCCATATTCGCTCCTTCGTTGCCGGGAGTAAATGCCCCCCGATTGGGTCAGAGACTGCGGAGTAGCCCCCGCCCTCGGGCGGGGGACACTGTGCGGGCAGAGCCGTCAGCTGATTCCAACTCCCCGTGCCCGGTGTAGGTAGCGCTGACATGGGTGTTGGGGCCCATACCTGCAAGGCCTGCCCCGCGAGGGCGGGTGAGCTCCGCGCACCCACCGGGGGAAACACCCCCCCGGTTGAGCCGCCCGCTCTGTTACCTTCTTGAGGGGGGGGTGGTGGGATCGCTGCGGGAACCCAGTTCCCACCCCACCAACTTAATTGTGTTGCTCCACCCCTTGCCCCAAAACCCTGGGGGCTCTCCATTAGCTCTCTCACATTGCCCATGTTTCCCATTGCAGGAGCCTGTATAAGGTTCACCCTATTGTCCCCGCCCAACCCTCCAATGGGGGTGGGGGTATTACCTGGATCAGGGGCGGGCTGGACTGCTTGAACCGCCGCCTGTGCTCCTGCTGTTTGGGCCCGCTGCTCCAGTAGCATTTGCAGGGCCCTTTCCATCCGGTCCATTCGCTGCCTCAGGTCTCCATCATCCTGTCCCTGTCGTGCAGCTCCCACTCCTTGCTGTTCCTGCTGGAGAAAGGGGGGAAGAGGCTCCCCAGCCCAGCCCAGTGCAGGGGCTGCCTCTGCAGCCTGCCCCTGACTGGCTGCAACCTGAGTGGGCTGTGGGATCCCTAAATAGGGCAAGGGCCATTGGGGATCTGCTGGGAGATGCCCTGAATACCCTGGGTAGGGGCCGCTACTTCCTGCTGTTATTGCCCCTCCCAGGGCCCCTGCCGGCCCCGACGGCGACTGCAGGTTTCCTGCAGCAGATATCCCCGCAGGGGGGCCCCAAGGGGGCCTCTGCCCCCTACCGGCCTGCAGCGCTGAACCCTGAGCAACCTCACCAGCATAACGAGCTGGGAGGTTAATAGGGCGCCCCCCGCGCCGTAGGAGGGGGTGTTGTGCAGAGGGTGCCCCCTCCACATTGGCTGTGCCCATCAGAACCTGTGATGGGCCAGCCTGCGGTTGATCACTCAATTGCAGGGGGGGTGGGCAAGGGGGTGTGAATGGGTTACCCCCCACACCCTCCGTAAGCTGGCGAAGCAGGGCTTCACACCCTGCCATCCTGAGTGCCAGGGGGGTTTCCTCCCCCACACTCTGCCCCGGGGTCCCACTTGCACCTCTTTCTTGAGGGGGGATCAGGGGCTGCCTCTCCGAACCCCCCGCTGCTGCCTCCCCCCCTTGAATTTCCCCTGGTCCCTGGGGCACATTTGACTGGGTGGTCCCCACCTTCCTTTTCTTCGCCGCTCCTGCGGCATTCTTCTTACTCTTCCCCATTGCGGGGACTCACTTTCCTTATTTTATTTTATATGCTTTTTCTCTATTCAGCCGGCAGCCACGTGCGCTGCCGTTCTTCGCCGCTCCTGGGGCTGTAATGGAGCCCGAGCGGTGTCTCGCTGCTCGTGATCCCCGCCCAGGGCGGGGTCACGTGCTACCCTGTAGCCAATTGGGAGGCTCAGCCTGGGCCTGATGCAACCAGGCTGCCTCCCCTCTCCCCGTGCGCCGTTGTTTTTCCCGCCGCGGAGAGCCACATCAGCCTCCGACGGCGGGGAAAAACTTTAACCCTTTCCGTCCTGCCCCCTTTTTAGGCGGGCGCGGCAAAGGGCTCCCGCCCCCAACCCCCGTGGGGGAGGGGGCGGACGCAATCCTCCTCCAAATCCAATAAAAGGCGGACACACGCCATGTTGGACAAGTCAGGCACCAGACACCTCCGAAAGGTCAAGGTGTCATTATAGATCACAGCCACTCCATGCCCCCTGTCCTAGGCGGATGCTGCTCCGAATACCCAGCTGCCACCACCTGGGACAGAACAGGCCAGAGACCTGGGATAAGTCTCCCCCAGAGACTTATCTTGAATCATCGTATCTTGTGTAACATTAAATGAGTAAGTACAGCTTTGTAACTGAGCCAAGCACGCGCTCCTGAGACCTGAGGAGTTCATGTATGTATCCTTGTCTGTTTCCCTGACCTTTTGTCTTCCCCACCCCCCACCCCTATTGTCTCTCTTAGAGTGTAAGCCCGGGGCAGGGACCGTGTCTCTTTCTTACACTTGTAAAGTGCGAGGTACATTGCTGGTGCTATATAAATGCTTAATAATAATAATTAATAATAATAATAACAGGCCCCGATGCCTTGGCCAGCCAGGTCTGTGTAATGCAGATGAGGTTGGAGACCCCACTCTAAATAAGATGGTAGATGTCTTACTAGCCACTGACCTTGAATTGAGCAGCATCCGTGTCAGATCAGAGGCCCTGCTGGCCTGAACCCCCAAACATCCTAAAGCCGATATCCCAAAAGAGGGGGGAGTGGAACACAGGATCCGACCCCCTGCCATACCTCCCCGTGCCCAACACAACCCCCTCCCCCAGCACCCAATTGTCAATCCCCACCCCCCAAAGTGACAGCACTCAAAGGGCTCAGGGACCCAGGGAGGCCTCCCTAGCCCAGCCACCCCCAGAGGCAGAGTGGGAAAACCTACCCCACAGCTTACCCTCCTTTTCACTCCCTCCAACCCGTCCCTGGCCTCTTACAGGGGAGCCGAGAACTCCCTCCCTCCCAATTCTCCCATGCCCATCCCACCCCCTGCTCACGGGGGCAGGGCACTCCCTCCCCCGCCTCTTCCCGTGTCCATACCCCCCTCTCACAGGGGGGTTGTGGCACCCCTCCCATCCCTGACTCCTATCCCCCCTCAGAGGGGGGGGTTATAACAAAATGCTTTTCCCTTCTAGACCCGCCCAATGCCCCCACTCCCTACACACACACTCCCTCCCTACCCACCGGTTCCCTTTCCCCCACAAAAACCACTAAAACCAATTAAAAGCAAAAAACAGCCACAGCTCTCCCCCCACGTCCCCCCCACCCCCAAACAGGCCCTCAAACGGCCACCACCTTTGGCCCCGGTCATCATGGAGGATGGGCAGTCCCAGGTGTTCAGGTCTCTCTGCTCTCCCCCGAGCAGCACACCTTCCTTCTGGAGAGGTCTACACCGTTTGATGAGGGCTCCTGGCTCCATGAAGGCTGCAAATGCAGCTCTTTGGACTGGGACCTCTGCCTACTCCACAAACGTCACTCCAGCCCTCATGTATCCATGCTCTCACACTGGGCACTTTTACACACACCTTAAAGTTCTGGATTTTTCAATCTTCTGGGTTTACAAGTCCACAAGTAAGTTCCAGATTCATTGTTCTCACACGTATGCTGCCCTGAGGCAGTTCCTGGATGCATTTTTCACACAAACACTGCCCTGAAGCAGCCTAAAGTAGCCGCAGCTGTAGACGTGATAGGTTGTCATGGAAACCAAGTGACCGCAGCTGCCTGGAGCAAAGCAGTTTACCCAGAGAACCTTTTACACACAAACGTTCTGGGAGAAGTTTCACACAGAAGTTCAAAGAGCAGGATGTTTGAGATCTGGGTGAGTGATTCAGACCCACAGAAAGTTCAGGATGTAACCGCAAACGTGCAGAAGAAATGTGTGTGTACAAACACCCACTGTCACACACAGAGAGTCTCACAGAGTCTCTCTCACACACACACACACACTTTGGGGCACTACCTCTGTCTCAGCCCCATCTACTGCTCACCTCTCCCACTGTCACGGCTTCTTGCCTCTCCTGCCTCTGCCACCCGCTGGCACAGGCTGCCCAGGGCTAGGCACTATTCTCCTCCGCGTGCCAGCATGGGCCAGATAGCATCCCCGCTGCCAGTGCTGCAGCCTGCGGAGCCCCTAGGCAGGAGAGAGAATGCACATGAAGGAGAGGGAACTGAGGGAACTCCATGGACGGACACCACAACTCCAAGCAGCCATTTCTTCTGAAAGCCACAGCAGAGGTGCCAGAGAGCTGCACAGCTCGGCTCAGGGGTGAAGGAGGGCTTGTGTGCTTTGGGGCAATGAAGTGCATGCCCAGCAACATCCCTTTCAAATATGTACATGACCATTTCCACCAGACAAAGGGTGACACGTACCTATTGACATAACAGCAGCTATGGGCAATTCATTACCTGATCCGGCAATCCAGACATAACAAGCTGTGTGTGTGTTTGTGATCTAAAACACAGCACAACATCTGTAACCTTCTTTGCTATAGAACGTCCACTACCCAAATACCTGAGCAGATCATAACCTCCCATTTATTTATCCTCACGTCTGTGAGGCAGAGCAGTGCTGTTATCCTCATTTAGGGTGCTTTCCCACATTACAAAATGCACCCAATTTGCCTCTGGGAAAAGCTCCGGGAGGCAAATCAGGTGCGGGGTCTGTAACGTGGAAATGTTAACCCGCAGGTTTTGTGTGGCAATCCTGCGGGGGTTTAGAGCTGGTGCAAAGCTGGTAAATTGCCTTGCAGGATTGCCACCAAAACCACATGGGTGAATGTTGACACGTTACAAACCCCGCACCGGATTTGCCTCCTGGAGATTTTCCCAGAGGCAAATCGGGCACGCTGTGTAACGTGGGAAAGCACCCTTGGAGATGGGGAACTGAGGCTAAGACACACTAAGAAATTGGCTCACGGTCACTGAGGAAACCGGTTACAAAGCAGGGAATTGAATTCAAGTTTCCAAGAGCGTGTGCTACAACGATAGGCCAAATCCATCTTCTCTTCATGCACCTCATTGCTTGCCGTGCCCCTCCGTAGAACCGTTCAGGCAAAAGATTCCGTTTGTTCCTGTCCTTGTATCCTATTGCTCCCCCGCACCACGGTCTAGTTCATAACTGGGGTCCATTTGTTTCCAGTTTCATATGAAATTCCTTATGTTCAATGCTTTTTTTATTTTCAATACCATCAACACAGCTTCCCCCTCCGCCTCTGCTCCCCATGTCTAACCCAAAGAAACAGGTGGGACAGCTGACCTCCTTTGAATAAAAGGAGACTACAGTTCCTTTCCAGGCACTCTGCTCCGGCAGCCGCCGCTGCTGACAGTGACCCCGCAAGCCTCTGGGGACTGGGCTTTGTACACATTGCTCACATGAAAGACAAGAACTTACTACAGGCAGCTTCTGGTCTTCGCTTCACCCCCAGACAAGGAAACCAACTTCTCACTGGATTGGCCTCAGGACAGGAATCAAGGGACACTTTTTAGTGTGTAGACAATTTGTTTTTCAAACCCCTGTGCTCAGGTAACTTATGTGCACATTCCCAATGAAAAACATAATGAAGGTAATTACCATGGGAGAAAATCCTCAGGTGAACAAGCCCCTAAAGAGGCTGGGGTAGGGGGGGAGCTCACCTCCGGCCCCAGTGGCAGTCTCCCTCACCCTGGGAGGGGGGTGAATTTGAATTGGCTGTTTTCCTCCAGGGTTAATCGGCAGGGGGTGGAGTTGGAAGCGGGGCCTGCTCACCGGGGGAGGGTGGGGGGCTATGCTAACATTGAACTTCAGCTCGCCCTCCCCCTCCACATCACTTCTGGATCTGCCCCTGGGGAGGGAGCTTCGGGGTTAAGGGGGAGGCATGGGAGAAGGGACTAAGGTGGTTTAGGGAACAGGCTGGAGTGGGAGAGGTTGGTGGCAGAAGAGTGAAGTTCCTGAGTAGGAACGTAGCTGGAGATGAGGACAGAAATATGGGGAGGCCAAGGAATTTGTGCGGGTTCCAACTTCAGTGCCCCAAGACAGGATTTTAAATTTAAAACAACTGAGTTAAATAATGCCACCTCTCATTGTTTAGTCAGTACACATCCCTGTGTCTTGGCTGCGTTGGTTCACTGGTCTGGTGTGTCGGGACTTGGACCCCATGCTAGACCAGAGTGATGTGGCTGGCTAGTGATAGTGGGAATAGAATTGACGAGAAGGCCAATTAAGAACCGAGGGGTATGTATGTAAGAGCAAGCCACTGGCAAATTAGCATCTTTCACAGAGAATGCGTTCGGACTTTCCTCCCATCGCTGTAGACCAATTTACAGCCCTAGCAGCTATTCACCTTTAGTGTCCTTTAAAAATATATATATATATATATATATTTCTTTAAAAGGACTATTTGCAGGAGCATTGCCACACTAGTGGCTTTGAGTTTCTGCAAAAGTGTTCCCCTTGCACCTTTGCTGAGGCACCGGCATGGATGCCTGCGTCTCCCTCTCCTGCCAGCTGTTCCCTTTGAGGTTGATACAGCTGCTGTGGAGGCAGAAGCAAAGGGGACAGAAGTGCAGCATTTCAAGAACCTCGATCCTGTGGCACTGGAACAGAGAAGGTCAAAGGTCAAAACATTTGGGCAGGGAGAAGAACAGGTGGGAAAAGGCAGACAAAGGAACAGTGACACTTGTAATTTTTTTATGCTGCATTCAGGCTGTATTGGAAACAACAGAAAAAACTGCCTAGAATCCATATGGACAAAAAGAATTTGGCTGGCAAAGGCTTCCTCTTGGGAATGTTTGTAAGCAAAAAGTGTCTTTTAAGTCTAGTTTTTAACTTTGTTTTGTGGCTTGTTTCTCTGATGCAAAGTTCCTGAAAGCGTAATTTAGATACATTGCTATAAATTGTATTTGGAGCTGCTGTAGACCATGGGTACACAGCAGGGCCGTTGGAATGGTTTTGGAGGCCAGTGGGGGCGAGGGGGAGATGCAGCCTCCAGATAGAAAAGAAATTGTGTCCACAATTTTATTGCAAGCCAAAACGTGTACATGTCCCTATTATAGCAGCATTTGTTCGTATGTAACTCATTTTAGAAAGATTGCTCCTAGATTTTGGGGAAGTGCAGCTGTGACTTGTGAATTTGAATTTTGGCACGTATGTGTGCTCATACTTTGGTTCTCGCTTCAGTTGACATGCCTTAACCTCTGTACCCTAGCACGCATGCCTTGTTTCGGCACTGGCCGACGGGTTTGGGGGAGACCTGAAATGAAAAATCTCAGCAAGGGTTTGCTGGTCTTGCCATTTCCTGTTATTCATCTCCAGTTTAAGCAGCATCTTGGTATTACGGTCAATAGTTGTACCTTCAGTAAGTCTTCAGTGAAGCTCATTCTGTGTGTGCCCGTAACAACTTGCACCATTGAGGGTGTCGCTATCTAGCCTGTCCCTCAGGCACTGGGCCGCTTTTACACAAGCAGTCAGGGAAGTGCATTCTTCAATGCGCCCCTGGGAAAAGCCACGTGGGGTGTGTTTACACGCCCCTGAAGTGGCCGCCCGCCATAGGAATTGGCGGCCTCTTTAAAGACACATTCTGGACACCTCGATATCGCGGTATTTTACTGAGAATGCACAACAGTACAGAAGTATTGGTGGCACCTGGAATAAGCAGATCTGGAACCCCAATTTACCACGTGTGTGGCTAGAGACTAATGTAGCATTGGGCAACACTGCAATAGAGCCTTGGTCAGCTCTACCCTGTGCTTCCAGCTCTGAGCTAGAAAAGGGAAAAGAGCAATTCCTAGCTAGTTGCATGGCTATTGCCAGGGAGAAATCTTTTAATGGCAGTGAGGCGATCACATCCTAGGGTCACCTGAGCTACGTGCAGATAGAATTCTGAGCTCTCTCTGGCTGCGTTCATGGGAACCTCTCCTCTCTCCTCTTCATTGTCTTGCAGGAGATTGTAATTGCAGGTTTTTACTGTTCCCACACTCCCTCCCCAGCAGGGACCCATATTGACTGTTTTCCTCATTTGGTGGCAAGGGGGCCTGGTTACCATCTCTCTTGCTGTGGGTCACTGCTCGGTACCTCATGATGCTGCCTGGATTTTGGAGGCTTTTTGCAATGCGCTGACAGCAAGCTGAATCCTCTCACACACGATGAAAATTACATTTGGCGAGGCGCAGGGTGTGGTGTGGGAAAGCTGTTGTGCCCCGCCCCTTTCCAATATAACCACCGCCCTCTCTGACCATTTCGATATCAGCGACACGGACACCTGGAAAGGGGGAGCGTGACAAGTGTGTCCCACCCCTGACGTGACCATGTCGGTCTTCCAAGCATCAGGATGCTCAGAAAGGAGGCACAACTAGGCACAACTAGGTAGGAGATAGAGGGTTACAACCACATTCTTTTATTCCCCCTCTTCTAGGGTTGCCATATCTGCACATTTTTAGAGGACGCTTATGAGAAATACAGGTTGCAGGGTTGCACTGGCTCCAATGCCGCCCTCCAACCTGTATTTCTCATAAGCGTTCTCTAAAACTGTGCGTACATCTCAACCCCACACTCATCAACAGAGCCATCTTCAGTTAATGCAAACAGACCAGCTGTTCCAAGCCCCACACTCCAAAAAGTTTGCAGAATTTGCAATTCCTGACAACTGCTCCCCTAACTCCCCACAACTATGCAAACAGGTGGGCGGGACCAGGGCTGCTCCAAACCATGTCTCTCAGCTTCACCCATCCAGGGTGACTAACCAAAACATCAACTTCTTTCGATGCTCTTTCCCCTTGGCAGAAATCCGGGGAAGGATTCGGGCTACAGCTGCTCAGCAGAGGGTTACCTGCCTGGTAGAAAGGAATTCGCCATTGGCATGCCCTGTGGGGCAGTCTGTCCCACTCCTCCCCTACCTGCTACAAAGGCACTTAGTAGCCCAACTTAGAGAAGTCCCTGAGCTGTTCTAGCTAGTATTTATTCCCTCAAAGGTTCAGGGCAGCTTACAGAAGATATAAAATATATAGACACAAAACATTAAAAAAATATATATAAAAACATATAAAAGCAATTAAAACAAGACCCTAAGCCCCACCCACCAACCCTTTCTCTCCCTAGTCCCTCCACCACACACCTGCCCGAACAAGTAGGTCTAACATCTCTTCCAAAAAGTAAGCAGGTTCGGGCTTAGGCAGATCGATCTCCAAGGGAGAGAGTTCCATAAAGGCCTCTCTGCACGCCCTCGCTGTATGAACCTCACAGGCAGTAAGTACTCACAAGAAGGTGCCCTCGGCTGGCCTCAAAAGGCTGTGATGGAACATAAGGGAAAAGGTGGGTCTTTAATTTACCTGGGGCCCAAGCTGTTTAGAGCTTTAAAGGGCAAACCCAGCCCCTTGAATTGTGCCCGGAAAGCGATCGGCAGCCAGTGCAGACTCTGGCGCACCAGCGTAATGTGCTCCCAACACCAACAAAAAGGTGGCCGCCACATTCGGCACCAACAGTCATCAAGGCCCGCCCCATGGCGAGGGCATTTCAATAGTCTAGCCTCGAGGTGACGAAGACATGGATGACAGTGGCCAAGATAAAAGAAGGTTGCAGCCTTCTCGCCAGATACAGTTTGTCGACGCACCCCCACCCCCAAAGAAGACGAGGACACAATGTATGGGTTTGAACGGCCGCACTCTTTATTATTTAGCCAAAAGGGGGAAGAGGTAACCCTCCCACTTCCCCCTTTGAACTGGGGTCCTATCAATCTCTTATCCCTAACTGTTAACCTTCCCAACAGGAGGTTCCCCTATTGT
>QEPC01009246.1:3226820-3254530 GCA_003113815.1 Sphenodon punctatus
AAAAAGGGGGGGTGGAATCCGACCCTGCTCAGCCTCTGTCGCCGCTTCCCCCTGCGGCCACGTGGGTCCCACTTCTGGGGACAGACTCCCTTGATGTCCCGTGTGGGTGGGTGGGGGTTCCACTCGGGCCCCGCTTCACCCGTCGGGCCTCGTGCTTCGCAGCAAGCAGCCTGCCAAAGGTGCTGCCTCGAAGCACGTCCTGTCTCCCCGCTCCCGCCTGGCCGAATGAGGCGGTGAGCGGGGAGTCCTAAAATGGCGCTCGGGACTTCCAACTCTCGCGAGAGTCCCGGGCGCGCTCCCCTTGTGGCTGCCTGGGCAACCAAGGCCTCATTCCGCCTCCTACCCTCTGCAGCCGCTCCTTCCTCACCTCCTTTGGCCGGAGGGAAAAAGGGGCGCCGCCAAACCCCCGCCGCTGCAATCGCAGAGGGGACTTTGGTGAAGAGCACTCCTGGCCACCGCCATAACAATGGATCCAAGAGCACCCAAGGCAGTGAATCTGATTGACCAAAGGAGGCTGGGTCCTATCAATAAGAAGGGTCCCTATGTCCCCCAAGTCACTCGGCCAGCCAACCACATCACCTTCGGTCTTGTCGGGATTCAGCTTCAATCGGTTCGCCCACATCCAGTTCCCAACAGCAGCCAGGTACCTGGGGAAGCACCAAGACTGCAGGAGAGCCTGGGTTGGTTGAAAGAGTGAGATAGAGTCGAGTATCATCAGCATACTGACGGCACTTCCCTCCCAGTCTCCCCATAATCACCCAGAGGCCTCAGATACACAGTGAAGGGGAGTGGGGACCCTGTAGGACCCCGCACAGGAGCGCCCGAGGGGATGACAAGCCACTGCCCATCACCGCTCTCTGGGCTCTCCCATTCAGGAATGAGTGGAGTTAATGTTCAGGTTATAACTCAGCGTATTAAAAAGTCAAAATTCTCAAATGTGTGCAATGACGTCGGGGCTAAAGTTTTCATTTTAAAGACACTCAACGGATCACAGGTAGCAGCAATGACAGTGCCTTTCAGCACACTAGTAAACAAGCATTCCTCACCATCAAACTCACAGCCCTCCTACATTTTGAGTTCTCATCTTGATCCCAGGCACACAGCTCCCTCCTCTCTGGGTATTACCTTCCTTTGTTCTTGGATAGCAGTGCTTACCCCAGGCTTGTTATGGTGAGAAAAGGTTCCCCAGCAATAAATACACAACAGCGGCAACCAGGGCAAGGAGTTAGCTTAGCTCTAGTTCCAGCAGGATTGATGAAGTGTTAATGATCCCCCACCCCCACCCCACTTTGTATGCTGAACCCAGTACAAACCTTACACTGCTGGGAGCCTGGTACAACGTAACACAATCTGTTACTGTACTGGCCAAAAAGGTACTGTTGAAGGTTATGCAACTGTCCATCCCATGTAGGAGCAGAACGACATATCACTTCTGGCACAGTGCCCCACTGCCAACAACACTCTTTCCGTCCTCCTGCTAGAGCCACTTGCAGCCAGGCTGCTAAGGGGGTGTTGGTGGGTGGGTACCCACAAATGCCTGTACAAGAGCGGCTACACTGTCAGTCAGGGCAGCTCCTAGGGCCACACAGAAGTAGGCAGCAGGGAAGCCTAAGGCGTACTCTCAGCATGTGAGAAGGAAGAGGAGAGTCTACATCATGTATCTCTGCCATGGCTCGATCCCTCATCTCTGCTCCCTTCCCATGAGTTCAGTTGCTCAGGGCTGAGACGAAAGCCAGCGATTCCTGTTCCAAAGCGAAATACTGACCTTTGGGGAGTTGCTTGTGAGCGAAGATCTGTCAGCACTTTGACAGTTTCTGATGATTCCTCGCTTCCGCCATTCTCTGCAATTCTGCTTTCTGCCATTGTCACTTTAGGGGCGGGGGGTTTCCTCACTTCCTGGGACTTCTGCAACAGTTTTACAGCATTTCCCTGATGCTTAGCCAGCAGGTGTTTGTCTCCACAGCCCCTGGGCATGCCCGGGGCTTGGGACAAGCCCATCATCACAGCCATGTTCAACTTGTGAAAGAGAACAGGAAATGGCAAAAAGAGTAGGGAAGCCGGTAAAAGTTCCTGCATCGCACGAATCTTGGAGAATGCAACAGAAGCAGCACTCCCCGAGACTTCTCGTTTCAGGCCAAAGTAGGAACTGCAAAGGGTCCAAATAAAAATTAACTGGGAGCTACGTTTGGCCCCTGGGCCTGGGGTTCTTCACCCCTGGCCTAAGCCCTCCCTGGCTGTACCCCTCCGCACTGTAACAACAGGAGTTCTGGAAATACCAGGCCACCAAGAGAAAAAGCTATTAGATTATTTATTTCCTCTCACTGTTGCTAGGAAAATAAGCAACTGTGTGTGTGCTGAGAAAATGCCCAGCTTAGCCAGACTGTAAATTAAGTACTTTACGCTTGATTTTACTGTGACTCGCATGTGCCAGTGAAATGCCATGACATTCTAATAGGCTCCAACCTTCCACTGAAACGGTAATAGTGCCCTGGCAACTAGACCTGAAAGGAAAACGACTTTTCCTAGCCGTAAATCTTCTTACCATTTTTGTATAGCCTTCCAAATACCTGAAATCGTTTTCACCACAGAAACAAAGTTTGCAAAGCCGTAGCCACTTATTCCGTGCCTTCATTTCAGTCTCTTTAGTGTTTGGGTGCTCCGTGGTGTCATTGCATGACAAACTGTTGTGTAACAGCATCACTGGCCTCACAGGGGTAGCTCAACAGCAGAGGGTGCACAAAATAACACTAAAATATGGACCTGACAGATACTAAGATGAGGGGCCAAAATAACCTAAAGGAAACACCTGAAATGGATATTGAGTTCCGTAAACGAAGCAGGAAGCAATGAAATTATTTTTATCTACTTTGGCAGACCCCATTCAAAGAGTAAAAACAGAGGTGAGGGCAGCCTGCTTTGGTCCAGGACCCACCGGCACATGATCTATTCACGGCCCCCAGAGGTCAGTCCGGGACATAGACTGGCGGTGCATTCCCTCCTGCAGGCAGAATATGCACCGGTGGGGAAGGGGGGGAAAGGTCTGAAAACTGCTTAAACTAGAGCTGAACCGGGTAGTGGGTTTATTCACATTTTGGGGCAGTCCTTTGTGTCCCTGAATAATATCTGTGACTAATATCCGTCCGTCCCCAGCCCCCAGTTATTCTATTTGAGGTTGTTCTGGTTCACTGGTGCATTTATTTAGGTTACTTCATTTTTGTCAATTGCCCTTTCGCAATACTGTGACTCTTGCCAGCATTATCTAACTGAAGGCCCAAAATGACTGAGTCACGGCTCCCGGGAACTCCCCCTAAGGGCTATTTGCATTCCGGTTTGGTGATCCTGCCATCACCCCTGAAACGGGTGGGCGATCCAGCCTGCGTATTTTGGTGTAGCGCAAAGCACACAACACAGATTAGTTTATAAAGGCCGAGGTACATATAGGCCTTAGGGGGAGGTCCCAGGAGCAGGGCCTCTACCCATTCAGAGACCCAAAAACCAGCAGCACAATCTCAAATTCAATCCGCCGCTCTACAGACGCCCAACGCGAAGAACGCAGGAGGCGGGCATAATGTGATGACAGCTGCCCAAACCAGTAAGCAGCTGAGCCGCCACATTCAGAACAAGCTGCAAAGCGATGGGAAAGCACCGAGGGAAGCAGGAGTTACAAAAAACAAGCTTTGTAGTCACCCCAGCATCAGTCACTGTGGCAAGGTCCGACAGGGATAAATACAGGCATATTTACCCAAATGACACAACTGGAAGAAACATCTTTGAACCACATCCAATACTCGAGTTTTTATTGAAAGAGTGTGGTTGAAAATGATGCCCAAGTTGTTTACCTGGCTGGCTCCCTACCTCCACCCAAACCCCCATAACATACAGGGGCCCAAGGGAGGAGAAGGCATCTTCATATCGGCTCCCTCTGTCTCCCCAACAACATCACCTCAGTCTTCCCCGAGGTAGAGCCACAAGGCAGCTCTAACTCAGTCCTCCAGCTTGCCTCTATTGTTCAGGCATGCCTCCTCCGGAGTATAGGACGAGCTGACAGGGCTCACAGGACAAGAGAGAGCTAGTTGTGTATCATCAGCATACTGATAACACGCTTAGTCATGACATCCCCAAGGGATACGTTGCTAGGTTGGACAACATGGGTAACAGGATAAAGCCTTGGGGGATGCCACATTTCAAGTCTCTCAGAGATACATATAACCATTCATCACCATTGATTGACTCTTCCTTTGTAGGTATGATGACTCAAACCACTGGCCAAGAGTAGTGTCACGGAGTTTGAGTTGATGGCGAGACATACAGGCAGAGATGCCTGTCACGGAGGAACATAGGGTCACACATGTGATACTGGCCTACATGTAGACTACACGTCTGGTAAATATGTAAAGCAAAAGGTTCCACATGTATGTAATGTTACAATTAAGAACTGTAAAACTCAATTCAAGACTGTGACACTTGACCAAGCTCCAGGAAATCGAAAGACAGCTTGTGGATTTGCCCCAGACGGATGGCCAGAGACATTTAAAATGCTAATGCAGGCAGCCAGTGCCTACGTGCAAGAGACACAGAAAAGCTGATAGAGAACAAAAGGAATTCTAGAAGCCTCGAGAAGATACGAGGAGTTTCCTCCTGGGGATATAAGGAGTTGTACCCCAGAGGGGAAAGTGACTATTGGGAACTCACTCCACATCTTGCAGCCAGGAGGGCTGAGCCGAACCATGAACTGAGAGAGGGGACTTTGCTTTCTAGCAACTCAAAGACTGAAGACCCAGTTGCTTACATCAAGGACTGAGAAGAACTTATGAACCTTGTAGGGTAAGATGCTTATTTAGGAACTCAACCAGTATAGATATAGGAATGCGTTATATTTACCTTTGATTTCTAGTAACCACTCTGTATCAACAATCTTGCTTATGCATTCAATAAGCTAACTTCTTATCTTTATGAAGAAGTGTCTGTGTCTAACATTGGAACACAAGCGAGCAACAAGGGCTCTCAAGCTCTTGAGAACCCAGATATTAGAGAGTCTGTAAACGGGAAGGATCGGGCCCTTGGGTGACAAAGGGGTTGTCCCTGCGGCAGGCTTGAATCGGCCAGAGTGGAAAAGTGATTCAAGTGGGCTGTACGTGAGGGAAACTGAGTCACTCAAACTCGGTAAAATGGGGGTGCGGACCTCCAACCCGTGACAAGTAGTTCCTGTTATGCCAACAATATTCCCTCAGCCACCAAAGAGCAGCTCATGGTCATTTGTATCGAATACTATTGTAAGGTCCAGCAGGACCAAAATGGCCAGCTGTCCTCAATACAAAATCATTAGCAGATCTTTCATCACCCTGAGAAATGTGGTCTCTACCCCATAGGAAGGCTGGAACCCAGACTGAAATGGCCCCATCGTGTTTATACTTTCTTTTCTAAGAAAAGACCCTGTAATTAAGCTATTAAACTGCCCTGCTGATGATGGGGAGGGGGGTTCTTAGTAAAATAACTGATGCTCCCAAGTCCCTTCTGTTTACATGTGCTACAAGCAGAAGAGCAGTAACACTCAGGGTATAAAAAGCATGGCAGTGCCCTCCCAACATGGGACAGCTGAGGAGGTGTAATTGAACAGTTCTCTGTGCTGCTGTCAGTGCTATGATTGAGGTGGACAGGAGGTACGGACACGGCCAAGGCTTGTAAAGGACGCAGACAGGTGGGAGGCCAGGCTAAGGGGTGGTGGGGATAAGGGGATACAAAAGGGGATTGAGCAGGCCTTTCCAGGACACAAACTCCGAGATAGGGAGGAAAGGGAATCGAGGAAAGAGTAGACAATCCAGAAGGGAGAAAGAGGGAGGGACAGCGTGACTGTGACTGTACGTGTCCCTTAGGAAGACTTGCATCTAAAGAACAAGTGGGTGACTCTGGAGTCAGGCTTATTTCATCTGGCAAAGTTCTGGCTGAATGAGGAGGGGGTCGCACTGTCGGGAAAGGGGGCAAGAGCAAGGCTGGTAACTGCAGTAGAGGGCAGTGAAGGGAGGGAGAGGCAGTCTATCTAGGGGAGACTGACTAGGGGTAAGAAATGCAAGCAGCAGGGCACTACAGGGAAGGAACGGCCTAGGGGAAACAAAGCACAGATGTAGTTTAGAACCGGGAAAGAGGCAAACCCCAACACCACAGACAGCCCGGCAGCATTTTCAAGTCACTGAAAACCTACAAGGCCCTGAATCTAGGGCAATCATTTACTGAGCGCTCACATCAGCTAAGGCTTTCTTTGGGGAAATCCTTAAATCCCCCAAGCCAAAACTTCTGCCCAGCCTGGGGAAGGAGGCTGTGAATCCATCCATGGAAGGAAGAAACCTGCGACTTCGCTCAAGGTAAGTTTTGAGATTTTCTTTACTTAACAGCTTCCCCCATTTTCTCCCAAGGATTATCATTCCGGTTGGTGGTTTGTAGCAGAGCAGTAGCTTGAGAAACCGATCATCCAAGGCACTGTACAAAACACAGTCGGGGGGGGGGGATGACAGTCCTTGCCCTGAACAAGTTGCCGTTGGTGTGGCAGGAGGGAAGGCAGCCAGGTGACGCGGCTTGCCCACAGCCACGCAACAGGGAACAGCCAAACCAAAACGCCTGACTGACAGGCCAATGAGAAACTAGCCTAGAAACATCGCTACTCACATCTTACACAGCCCAAGATGTGGCAGCTTGCACTGCAGGCTCCCAGTAATGCAAGCTGCCACTAACAGCATCTGTAGCCAGAGTTAAGGGGAGGGGGAATCCTTCAAATCAATGAAAAGACTAGACTCTGCTCTCAAAACCAGATGGATGTTGTTGTTGTTAGTTTGTATAAGTTACGCTTGGGAGGAGTTATAGGAGGGAGGGCACGTCCCCTGCAAATTCCCTTTCCCTGGGTCAGTATCTCCCCCCCACCCTGAAACCTTAGCCCAAGGTTACTCCCATGACTCTTACGGTGGCTGTCTAGGAGGCACTGGCATCCATCCGCTTCCAGGGCCATTTTAGCTGGGGTGGAGGACAAAGGGACCCCGTCTCCCAGGGGCCCAATCCCTCCCCTGCCTCCTTCAAGATTAGCAAGGAAGCAGAATCCAGTCCCCTAGACCACCGAGAAATCTGTGTGTTCCTGCGTGGCTGAGTCTCGTGTAAAAGCCATGACGGGTGGGTGTGCATACGTGTGCACTCCCGACAAACACGCAATGCACACCCACCTCCACCCATCACCCATGCACGGAGCAACCAGCAAAACCGGTGGTTGCTCCATGCATGTAGACGGGTCTGCCCCCATCTACACCTTCCCCCCCCCAACCCACCACATGCGCACCAGCGTACACACCAACCTCACGCCCTGAGCAGCCCGCATGGTCACTCACTGCTGCTGGCTCCACGGAGGGCTAAGGGACTCTGGATCCCATTCCCTCCCCAGCTTGGGAGCGGAGATCCGTCATCACTCTCCAGCAGTTACAAGGGGGCGAAATGCCCTGAAAGTGCAGGAAGCAGCAGCAGCAGCAGCAGCCGGGGCGGGTGGAGAGACGGGTTCTGTTCGGCAGTGATGGAGCCAGGGAGGTTGGGGCCCTGTGTAAACCCCCTTCTAACACAGGAAGGTAGGACAGGGACGCGCCGACTGCATGACGGAGATGCATTGACTCGCCTAAATCAAGAAGGGAAAGGTTACTCTCATTTTTTGATGATTTTCAATTAGACAGGGGTGGGCATTCTGATGCACTGCAGGCCCCCTATGTTCCACAAATGCTGCTGTTGTATGTTTGTTCATGGCCCTGGTGTTGGGGGGGGGCAGCACACAGGGGTGCTGTGCAGTTGTCATTCCACACTGGCCTGGAGCTGTTGTTTGAGGGATATTATCACAGGGAAGACTAGTAAAGGCTGTTGTTAGACGAGGCGCAAACACAAAGGTCTACCCATGCCTCATCCATCTAGATGCCTGTCTGAAGGCGGGCGGGGGGGGGACACGCTCCTGTGGCCCCATGCACAGAGCATCGGGGGGAAATCCAGGAAGCTCTGTGCGGGGTCAGGCCAAACCGTGCCTGTGTAGGGGTACACGCCCATCCCTGGCCGGTTTGATTTCCCATGCACGCACACACACACACACATACACTCACTCGATGTGTGTGGGCACTCCACACAATACACACAGACGTCCGTTCCCCCCCTCCCCCCCAAGCTGTGCCTGTTTCAAACAGCCCAAGATGCAGTAGAGTAGGGGAGCTCAAACAGTCATTGGCCTCATGCCTGTTCAAATGGCCCTGGGACTAGACTATGGCAAGGCAGGCAAGATTACGACCCATTTCGGCAGGTTCCTAGAGCTACCAGTCAGACAGAACTGGCAGATGCCTCTGGGTTTGCAGAACAGACTTCTTCAAACATGCTTAGGAATTGCAAAATCAGTCCTAGAACAGGGTTCTCTCTCTGGCTCTTGACAAAGCCTTAAGCTTAGGCCGGAGACGTTTCTGATTCGGGGTCTGGGACTCCTCGGGAAAGGGGAGATTGTGTGACCAACCGTTGTAGGATCGGGCTTGTAACGGCTCACGACATGGAACGCAGAAGAGTTTGTTCCCCAAATAAAGCTACAGTGGTACCTGCCCCCCACACCCCAGTTAGAGGTGTTCTATAAATTGACCTAATTAAACTTCTTCCCCTTACTGTCAGTTCCCCCTATTTGGCATATGTCTAAATAAATAAAACAATAAAATATGAATATTGTCTGTCTCAAGTGAAATGAGCAAGGCTGGGGGGCAGTCGCTCCGGTGGAGTGCGTGGGGAGGGATTCTAACGCCCTCTGCCACGAACTGGGGGGGGGGGGGAAGCACGCCAGACTGGCCCTTGAAACTGACACATCCCAGGCATGAGCGCTGGGAAACTGGGGTCCCCAGAGCTGGCGGCCAGTTCCTGTAACTTGCCTCCGAGTGGGGATCTCTCTGGCCACCCCCACATTCGTACGGGCCAGGGTGAGGGCTCACCCATGGCCACTCTCTTTCCGTTCACGCTGCACGAGGCGCTCTGGATTCCACGCGTGGGTGTTGTGTGTGTCGCATCCCCCTGCTCCGCTTGGAGAGGGTCAGTCTGAGCAGTGGTTACTGCGTGGCCATGCGTGGCAGCATCCCATGTGAAAACACCCTAAGCTTCTCCCTCCTCCTGTAGCTTTGCTGCCGGCCCAAAGGGAAAGCAAGGAAGACTCTGCATGGGGCTTAGAAATAAAGACCCCGACTTCAACTGAAGTTGTGGCTGCTCCGTGAAATAGAGGCCTCGGATGTCTCCGAGCACAGCAGCAAAAAGAAAGAGAAGACGTGCCTAGAATTAGTGGGTGGTTTGGTAACTTTGGGCTTCTGTGCCTCAGTTTCTCTCATCCGGGGTTAAAGAGAGGGACGCTCTGTTTATTGAACTGGATGCAATCCAGACCACAGAAACACCCCTGCAAATCACATTAAAGACAAAAGCAATGTCAGGTGTGAAGAAGGAGATTACTAAGGCTGTTTTGGCATGGACGGGGGGGTGGGGTCCCTTTATACGGATACACACCCACCTCCGCTCACGGGGCCTCCGCTGGTTTTCCGGAGGGCACTGTGGGTGGGTGATGGGTGGAGGCAGGTGTTGCACGGCAGTGCGCACGTACTCCCCCCCCATTCCCCGTGGTGCACGGTAGTGCGCACGTACTCCCCCCCCCATTCCCCGTGATGCACGGCAGTGCGCACGTACTCCCCCCCCTTCCCCGTGGTGCACGGCAGTGCGCACGCACTCACACCCATTCCCCGTGGGCCTCCGCTGGTTTTCCGGAGGGCACTGTGGGTGGGTGATGGGTGGAGGCAGGTGTTGCACGGCAGTGCGCACGTACTCCCCCCCCATTCCCCGTGGTGCACGGTAGTGCGCACGTACTCCCCCCCCCATTCCCCGTGATGCACGGCAGTGCGCACGTACTCCCACCCATTCCCCGTGGTGCACGGCAGTGCGCACGCACTCACACCCATTCCCCGTGGTGCACGGCAGTGCGCACGCACTCACACCCATTCCCCGTGGTGCACGGCAGTGCGCACGTACTCCCCCCCCATTCCCTGTGGTGCACGGCAGTGCGCACGTACTCCCCCCCCATTCCCCGTGGTGCACGGCAGTGCGCACGTACTCCCCCCCCATTCCCCGTGGTGCACGGCAGTGCGCACGTACTCCCCCCCCATTCCCCTTGGTGCACAGCAGTGCGCACGTACTCCCCCCCATTCCCCTTGGTGCACGGCAGTGCGCACGTACTCCCACCCATTCCCCGTGATGCACGGCAGTGCGCACGCACTCACACCCATTCCCCGTGATGCACGGCAGTGCGCACGTACTCCCCCCCATTCCCCTTGGTGCACGGCAGTGCGCACGTACTCCCACCCATTCCCCGTGATGCACGGCAGTGCGCACGCACTCACACCCATTCCCCGTGATGCACGGCAGTGCGCACGTACTCCCCCCCATTCCCCTTGGTGCACGGCAGTGCGCACGTACTCACACCCATTCCCCGTTGTGCACAGCAGTGCGCACGTACTCACACCCATTCCCCGTGGTGCACGGCAGTGCGCACGTACTCCCACCCATTCCCCGTGGTGCACGGCAGTGCGCACGTACTCTCACCCATTTCCCGTGGTGCACGGCAGTGCGCACGTACTCTCACCCATTTCCCGTGGTGCACGGCAGTGCGCACGTACTCACACCCATTCCCCATGGTGCACGGCAGTGCACACGTACTCACACCCATTCCCCGTGGTATTTACATGGACAAACACTGATCAAACACACACACACGGCTGTTTACACGGCTGTTTTAATGGCAGCAACATCTCTTGTGCTCAAACTAGGGCATGCCTTTTAGAAAACCAGAGCCATGGGACTTTTCAAGCAAACATATGTGTTTCCAAGATCTAAATAGACATGCATAACCTAAAAATAGCCCAACCCACAAGCCTATAGCAACAGGCAGCCATATAGTAAATCCTCCTTTCAGAGTGCAGGGACATTGCTGCAGTTCCATTTCAGAGACATTCGGGTTCATTCAGACCACCTACCTCTCAGGGCTGTTGCGAGGGTGAACTAGATACAGTTTGCTGAACACTGGAAATGCTAGATACGTGGTTAGTTGCTTGCCACCCTGTGGAAAACAGAAATTTGCACAAATAAAATAGACAAGGCAAATTAAAAAATAAAAATATTCATCTGATCTGTGTCATGAAGGAATGAGAGAATGGTAAATTAATTCCATGAGCCAGAATATATGCAGCGTGATCTTTCTTTAGTAAATGCAAGTGCTTCTGCCCCATTCTCCAAGGTCCCTCGGTGTGTGCATCATGAATGCGTACAGACCGAATCTGTCCTGGGTGCATGCATGTGAGTGGTGTCACAGCCCAAGTCCACCGCGGCCTGACTGCGCCCTCACCCATCAGAAGGCGGGCAGAGCAACGGCTGCAGACGTGCCTGGCGGCACAGTCGGCAGCGACTGACTTTAGCTGCAGCCCAATGTGAATGCATAGCGTGCACACGAACACAAGGCAGGGTCACATGCCTAATACACAAGCTAGTACAGAAAAGCCTTATTCATTGTGAGTCTCATGAAAAAACGTTCTAATCTAAACCAGCCTGCATAACTGTATAGCAGGGATAGGACTGGGTCATTTTGATTAGTTTTGTTGGGTCATTTTAAAATCTTATAGAAAAACACTTCTTTATTAAATTCTGTGGAATTGTATAGAGTTATTTAATCCCCATAAAACTGTATAGCACTTTCCCATAAGAGACAGAAGTTTTACAAATTACAATTCAAGTTTGGGGGAAAACAAGTTTCCAAAAGGAGAGATGCATACGCTACCCACAGCAACGTTACGAATAAAAGACTTGTTGAGTCACTGGCAGCTTGAGCCCCTTAGCGGTACTAATCTGTCTCTCCCATGGTCGTCTATAGGCGGGATCTTCATTTCATTGTGGTATAAAGCAGGGGTGGGGACCCTTTACCCTTCCAGACAAAGGGTTGCAGGGGAGGGAGTGCATAAGAGATTTGTTCAGGATGGAGACGGAAGGAGAGAGTCCCGGTCATGGATACATCCCCTAGCTTTGAGTGCATAACCCTCAGCTCAGCTCCCTTTCCCAGAGCTCGAGATTCTGTGACATCAATGTCGAGGTATTTAATCAGTGCCTTTAAAAGAATGCGTGAGTGGCTTTAACATGCAAAATGTCACGTCTAAATCCCACACACGGGATATTTACACACAGCAGGTTCACTGCGCACGTCTAAGCGCACCCAAAACTGGTGAATCCCGGGCTCCACCAAAGTCCAATATGGAGCCACGGTTTCACCCCATGAATTTCTCTCTTTGTCAAGAAGTCTTTTCTTTTTAATTGTGCTGGAAAGGAGAAGGTTAAGATGGCATAAGTGGCTCCAATTTTAAATCGTGAAGAAAACAGTACAACACAATTAGAAAAGCTTATTAGAAGCCAAAAGGACAACTGAAGACCGCAGTACAGGAGCGGTCAAATTCAGCCAAAATCTATTTTTTCATAAAATCCATAAATATATTCTAAGTAGAGGGTGTCTCAATTAACTAGCAACAGGGTGTGCCTCTCAGATCTAATGTCAGTAACCCAATCAACCAAGGGCTCTTCTGTGGCACATCTGCCCGTGCTTGGCATTGGAAAGGGAAAGGGAACAGAAGGCTGCAGCTGTCCCTCAAGTGTCACTGTGAGTGCAATCATTTTCCATTCATGAATACATGGAATACACGTTTTAGAACATTGCAGGAGTGCATGATGCCCCCACTCTGCCTGGTTGCTTAACGCAAGCTACACTTCTAACCTGGCAGGAACAAAAATGCACATCCTTCTTCTCCCAGCTCATTTAAGATCATCTTTGGAATCCGCTGACAGTTCATTCTATAACAGTGCAGTGCAACGAAGATGATTTATACAACAAGTTATCGATATAGACTACTTAGAAGCCATTCTTCAGTTGTAGAGGTTAGTGATACTTGTGTCATTGCTTGTGCATGCCAGAACGCTTGACATGGTGTGGATTTTATAAAGGCAATACAGTAGAAGTAGTCAGTTCCATCACAATTTTATCCTGTAGCTTCCCTTGTTAAGTTGGAATAAGAGGCACCATTACCCCAGCTCCTTCACACAAGATGTAAGTCACTGCAGGAGCCAGGCCTTAGTGGAACAGCTCCCTAGCCGCATCTGTCCAGATTAGAGCTGCAACCAGGACTCAAAGATTCAGGCACCCCAATGAATCTGGGATGTCTGAATTGACCCGGCCCCGTTCAGGCACCATCAATGGCAAACAGGACCCAGCAGGCTGTTCAATCACACTATCTGGCCTTTGAAAGTGACACGCCCCAGCCAGAACTGCTACAGAATCCAGCTCCACAGCAGTTCCGGTCAGAGCCGGTCACTTTCAAAGACTGCTTTCCCCCCCTAAAGCGCTTCTCAGCCGAGAGGCACTCGAAGGCAGGAAGCGCCAGCTGGCCTTTGAAAGTGACACGCCCAGCTGGAACCACTACAGAACCCAGCTCCACAGCAGTTCTGGTCAGAGCCGGTCACTTTCGAAGACTGCTTTCCCCCCCTAAAGCGCTTCTCAGCCGAGAGGCACTCGAAGGCAGGAAGCGCCAGCTGGCCTTTGAAAGTGACACGCCCAGCCGGAACTGCTACAGAACCCAGCTCCACAGCAGTTCCGGTCAGAGCCAGTCACTTTCAAAGACTGCTTTCCCCCCTAAAGCGCTTCTCAGCCGAGAGGCACTCAAGGCGGAAAGTGCCGGCTGGCCTTTGAAAGTGACACGCCCCAGTCGGGGGCACAGTGGCCCAGGCCAGAGCCTGTCACTTTCAAAGACCGCTCTCCCCGCCACCCCTCAGAATGCCTCTCAGCTGAAACTTTGAAACTGACTGGCTGGAACCACGGGGCTTGTCAGTTTCTCTGGGTAATGCTCACGTTTTGGGGGTATTGGGCACCAGATTTTGGTCCTCGTGTGAGGGGTCCAAAAAGACAGGCATTACCTGCAGGTACTACTTTGTAGTTCTACTCCAGATCCTAATTGGCTCTATATGGCCAGGAGCCTTTCTCAAGGTACATGCCTGAGGCAGCTGCGAGATTCCCAGGGAGACTCCTGAGTGGAAGCCACAAGCCAGAGGATGCGGGGGAGGGAGTGTTACCTCACAGAAGGGGCCCAGGAGAAGCCAAAAACTGGAACCTTGGTTTATGGGTTTCCACATAAAAAAAAGAGATTACAAAGACAAGAACTTTACCTTCAGGACCCTACTTAATGTAGTAGGGCCAGAAAAATGGCCCTGACTCTGCAAATAATGACTGTAGGCAGGCACCCTCCACACACCTCCATGCACGTGGTAGGAAACTGTTCCTATCCCAAACAATAACTAGGCAACTGATTAAATTGAGTAAGTTAAGGGATCCTGGAAAAAATCATCTTGCGCTGTAATGTCAGACAATGACCACAATCCTTCAGCCTCTTCCTCCAGATGGAACTACTCCAGAGTAAGCGTTTGGCAGACTATCACCGACGGCAGTACCTGGAAAGCTTCAATGCCACCATGTTTCCAAAGGGGTTAGACGGAACAGAGCCAGGGAGGATTTTACAAGCAAAGAAGGTAACCTTGAAATGGATGAACAGGTAAAGAGAGTACGGTTGTCAAGTTGGTTTCAAATGTAAGAGACAGACAAGTCAAGACAACAATATATTGTTAGTTTTTGCAACCATCATTTTACAAAAAGTCGAGAGATGAAGAGAGTAGATCAGACGCTATCTTTCATTGACCATCTGCTACAGTTAAACGTTTGGACCAGACAGAACACTTCCTTGGGGCCCTGCCTATATTACAAGCTGCAGACTCTGCATTCTTCCTACATTTTGAAATGCAGACCGTAGCAGGGGGTCTTCCAGGACCACCCGGGGCACTGGGGTTTCTTTGGGGGAAATTAGCAAAACCGCACTGCCACACCTAGTCAGCCCTCAGTCAGGCTGTATCCCCCCACCCCCAAGGAAGGGTTTACACTATGTGGGGTACCCCTGTAGGGGTCCCACCCTTGGCCTCCAACCTCCCCTTATAGCCAAGACCTATGCCTCCAATAGCGTACTTTGCATACGGATTTATACCCTTTAGGGTCCTCAGACGTGTCGGGTTCAAAGAGAGTCTTTCCTTAGAGGTGGGGTTCAGCCTCTCAAGGTCGGAGACTCGCAGAGGTCTTTGATCATCCTGGTGGCCTAAGAGAGGTAGGTTCCGCCAAACAGGTTCTGCAGACGAGGGTCCAGGGGGTCTCATTGGAGACGCTCCAGCGATGAAGAGGAGGGAGCTGAAGCAGAAAGCTCCTTCTCCTACGGCCACCCTTAGCTCAGACCCTTTATAGACCTTGAGCATGTTCAGTTCCAACTGGCCTTACTGAGCATGTCGGTGGACTTAGCGCTCAGGCGGTTTTCTGGGGCTCTACTGAGCATGCCCCAGGACTAGACTCCAGAGGGCTTTTGAGCCTCCACTGGGCATGCTCCAAGCTTGATGCCTGGCTATATAGCCGCTAAGGAGCCCAGTAATGGGGCTCATACCCGCCCAGAAGAGCCATCCTACTACAGACATCGCCTTCCTACATATTTGCCTCCCTCTACTTACTTTGTTGACAACTGATTTTTGGTTTCCTTAACCATAATGAATGGTTGTTAACTGCATTTTATTTCAACGTTTGTAACTCTATTTTTTTCATCCAGCTCTTTCCCCTCCACCCATGATTGCTTTCATCAGTGCAGAGTCTCAATCCTAGTTCTAACTTGTTACATGCCCGAAGGGCTCTGCATGGCCTAAAGCTTGGAGAGTCTCGCCAACAACGCTGGGTCCAATCAACGATACCGTCTAAACTAGTGTCCCTCTCTCAGCAGGGAATGAAATACCAGAGACGGTGTCGGGTTATTACTGCGGAAACTTGGTCCTCGCTTTCCTCAGAAAACACCGAGGACCACAGCGCTGGACTCAGTTTCCCAAGTTCTGAAGTTTCTAGGAAGCCCCCCTCGGTCAGGTGCAGGGAAGGGGAGCAGAGGCCAGTGTAGGCCCCTGCTCTCCCTTCCCTGCCTCCTTTGCGCAGGGAAAGAACAGGCCGGCGGGGACCAGGGCAGGAAGGCGGGAGCTTAGCGGGGGCTCAGGCAGGGGGGCCAGATCTGTAAACTGTAGAGCACACTGATGAGAAATCCAGGTTGCAGGGTGGTACCGGTGCCAATGCAGCCACCCCGCAACCTGCATTTCTCATCAGTGCCCTCTAAGATTGGCATTGCTGGCCATCTTAGGCTCAGGGACGGCTGCCACCTATGCCGCTTTTTAAGGAACACTTGGCACCTGGTGCCAACGCAGAACTCGACAGGACTTGCCGACTATTAGAGGAGCTTGGTCTCTGAGCTGTGCTTTGTTCTGGTTTCTCTTTTGAATGATTCCCTTCCGTGATTACAGCACAGCTCACTAAACAGCAGTATTTATTCACCTTTCACCGAGCGGTTACCACATTTGTGGGAGGGAGGGTAACGGGCGTCCCTCTATAAGTGCAGCAGGTGTCGCTCGGGGGGTCACCCACATGAGTGCATATGCTCACTGGAGTGGAGATGACATCTTTTCCACCAGAGCCCACTTCCACTTATTCATTATTTATTATTATTATTTATACTTTATAAAGCATTTATATAGCGCAAGCAATGTACCTGGTGCTTTACAAAGACTAAGATAGACACGGTCCTTGCCTGGGGGCTCACAATCTAAAGACGGGGGAAGGGGAGACAGGGAAGGGGGAACAGAGGGAGAGAGACAAGGGATGCGACATTCACGAGGATGCAAAAATAATAATTTTGTATGATTATTTATACGTTACACTATATAAATACTATATAACGTATTTATATAGGGCCAGCAATGTACCTGGCACTTTTACAACTGTTGAGAATCGACAGGGTCCCTGCCCCGGTTACAATCTAAGAAGACAAGGGAAGGGAGATGAGGGATGGGGCCACAGAGGGAGAGACAAGGATTCACTCGTGAAGGTGGGAGGTTGCAGGTACACACGCTTGGCTTAGGTACATCGGGAAAAGAAGGGGATTAAAGGGGATGAGGAGCTAGGGAAAGCCTGACAGAAGAGGTAGGTTTTAAGGAGGGATTTGAAGGGAGGGAGAAGGAGAGGCATGGGGGGCAGCAAGGGAAAACAGGCAAATACACTTTGAGAAGCAGCGGAGCTGTGAGCAAGCGAGGGTGGTGGACAAGGAGGAGCGGAGCTTTTTAACAGGAGCGGAGCAGGAGACGAGTGTAGAGATGGGGGTGGGGAAGCCGTGAATAGCCTTGTAGGTAAAGATGAGAAGCTTGTGCTGAATGAGTTCAGGTAGAAGGAGCCAGCGGAGATTGGAGAGGAGGCGCGCATGTGATCAAAGCCACGGGCAAGGTGGAGATTTTGGCAGCAGAGTTTTGAATAGAGGAGCGAGGAGGATAAGGTGAGAGCAGGGAAGGCCAGTGAGAAGGAGATTGCAGTAGTCCAGGTGAAAGATAACCAGAACATGGACTAGGGTTTTAGCAGTGGAAACAGCGAGGAAAGGACGGAGCTCAGCGATGTTTCACAGGGAGAGACGACAGGATTTAGCAACAGATTCAATTTGAGGATTAAAGAAGAGGGGAGGGCTCAAAGATGACGCCCAGGCTCCGCGCTTGAGGGACGGGCTGAATAGTGACCCCGTCAATGGAAATTGAGAAGGAAGAGGGAACTGAAGGCTTTGGTGGGAAGACTAAGAGTTCAAATTTGGACATGTTAAGTTTGAGTTGACGGCGAGACATCCAGGCAGAGATGCCTGTCACGGAGGAACATAGGGTCACACACGTGTGATACTGGCCTACATGTACACTACAAGCCTAGTAAATATGTAAAGCGAAAGGTGCAGCATGTATGTAATGTTACAATTAAGAACTGTAAAACTCAAATCAAGACTGTGACACGTGACCAAGCTCCAGGAAATGGAAAGACAGTTTGTGGATTGCCCCCAGACAGATGGCCAGAGACATTAAAAATGCTAATGCAGGCAGCCATTGCCTACGTGACAGACCTCAGATTTCTCCAAGGCGGGAATGAGAAACAAAGAGATCATGAAAGGTATTTAAGGAGGTCATTAAGCCACCTTCAGGATCTCTCTCACTCTCGCTGGGCCATCTTGAGCGCACTCATCTGCGTCCTGCATCTTGCCAGCAAACAAGGCTGGAAGACATGGACTGAGAGGCAGGACTTTGCTTTCTAGCAACCCTAAGACTGAAGACCCAGTCGCTTACATCAAGGACTGAGAAGAACTTATGGACCTTGTAGGGTAAGATGCTTATTTAGAGATTCAACCAGTATAGATCAGGAATGCGTTATATTTACCTTTGATTTTCTAGTAACCACTCTGTATCAACAATCTTGCTTACGTAAACAATAAACTGACTTCTTATCTTTATGAAGAAGTGTCAGTGTCTAACATTGGAACACAAGTGAGCAACAAGAGTTCTCAAGCTCTTGTGAACCCAGAGATTAAAGAGTCTGTAAATGGGAAGGATCGGGCCCTTGAGTGACAAAGGGGTTGTCCCTGCGGCAGGCTTGAATCGACCAGAGAGGAAAACTGGTTCAAGTGGGCTGTGCACGAGGGAAACTGAGTCACTCAAACCCGGTAAAGTGGGGGTGCGGACCCGCCAACCCGTGACAATGCCAGAGAGGAAGTTTGTGATATGAGATTGGATAAAGGGAGAGTGAGAGGGGGTGGAGAGAGAGAGAGAGAGTTGAGTGTCTGCCCCTTAGCTATACTCCTCAGAGGGAAGAATCCAGATTCACTTCCTGTCCTAAAGTCTGGTGTTAGATTGTCTTGAATACTTGTTTGTTTGTAACAGGCAACAAGAAACAACAACAAACCGTCAAAGCTGG
This sequence comes from Sphenodon punctatus, assembly GCA_003113815.1. Taxonomy (NCBI): domain Eukaryota; kingdom Metazoa; phylum Chordata; class Lepidosauria; order Sphenodontia; family Sphenodontidae; genus Sphenodon; species Sphenodon punctatus. The sequence goes on from QEPC01009246.1 coordinate 3,245,758, forward strand.
TTTAAGGATGCCATTAGACGGAATTAGGTTCTATCTACAAAGAAGTGGAAAATGTAACTTTAACACAAAAATCCATAGTACCGCATGAGTCATCATAAAGTGACACCCTCTAGTTCAGTGGCAGGGGAATCTTTTCCTTCCTTCAGGCCACTTTGAAAATTAGTAAAAGCTCACTGGGACAAACAGGAGTTGAGGACAGGGGTGCTTATGGATTGTACTCAGGCTGGGGCAAGGAAGGGGTTATACATGGACGTAGACCCATCCCATACTCTCCTCTCCCTTCCCATGAACACATTCTTCCAGTGCTTGAGAGTAGGGAATGGCTCCACGGGATGGATGCAGGCATCAGAATGGAGTCTAATAAAAAGGTAACCATGGGTCAGGATCAGAGGTTTCCCACCACGGTCTAGTCCCTGACATTAAGTTTATAATTAGGACTGTGCATGTGGTCAAGTATTTGTATCTGTATTTATGGTTTTAGTATTTGCCTTTATTTACATTTGCATATTTGACTGCGTTCACTTCATTTTTCCCCATTGTTGCCAAAGTGGAAAATGTAGTAAGTATAAGTATGGATCTCTGGATATGGGTATTTTGGCACAAAAGTGCAGTGAGTCTGCCAATTTGACAGCCCAAAATGGAAAGGAAAATGCAGTCAAAAATTACTGCTAAGTCTGCTACCAATTTTAAAAGGGAGCACTGGTTTGAGGAAGGGTGGAAAATACAGCTGGCTTGGTGGGAAGGTGGTTGTTAGCTTAGGGAGGGTGGAACATGGCATGTGTCTTGCTCAGAGCGATCACTGGTTTGAGAGAGAGTGAGGCATAAAGCTGGCTTGGGAGAGGGAAGAATGGAACATGAGACTGGTTCGAGTGGGTGGGTTGTTGGCTTGGGGATGGGGAAATTGGGCATAGGCCTGACTTGGGGGAGTGGTCACTAGCTTGAGGAGGAATGGGGCACAGAACTAGGCTCAGGGGAGGTTTCTGGCTTGGGGAGTGGGAATACGACATGGGACTGGCTCAGGGAGGGGCTTGCAGCGGGGGATGAGGCATGGTTCTGGTTTGGCGGTGATGGGTTTTGTCTCAGAGGGGAGTCACTGGATTGCAGGAAGTGGGATCTCTAGGTGGGAATGGGGCGTGGGCAGGTTCAGGGGGGTCACCGGCTTGGGGAAGGAAGGAATGAAGCCAGGGCCGGCCCCAGGGTTTGTGGGGCCATGTGCGAAGTCGTGGTGCAGGGCCTACTTTGCATAATTTATATAATTTCTCCTCATACCTGCACGCAGGCCTTATCAGCCCATAAAAACACTGGAGGATAACACACCCATGTCACCATGCGAAACCTTTGAACAAAATCGCACGTAAGAACATTGGGGAACACACCCCCAAGGAACGGGAGAGTCCAGATTCAATGGATCTATGCCATGGCTCCATCCCCTACCCCTATCCTCAAACACAAGCCCACATCTCTACCCCCATCCCCTCTTCAGCTCAGTGCAGTGCACAAAGGCAGGGACTCAGTCTGCCTTGTCTTTTGGATCCAGCACCAAGGGTGAGGGGGAAACTGAAGCCCGGAGAGGGGAAGGGACTTGCCCGAAGTCAGTGGGGAAGAAAGGCCGACTCCTAGACAGGGGAGAATAATGTTTTCATTTTCATATTTAATTTATATCCCGCACTCTCCCACCTGAAGGTGGCTCAAGGCGGCTCACAACATAAGGCAAATACGTAAGAAACATACAGTGCACAATGCACCAAATAATTCCAAAAATCATCAACACACAAATACAATCCCCTTATAATTCAGTAACAACTAATACAATTCCAATAACCACAACACAAATGCAGCAATACGTCACCCTCCCCCCATAATCCTCCCCAATAAAACTAGCTTCCAAGCACTCCTCTCCACCCTGCTGCCACCAGGGGGAGGCTAGCACAGGGAGGGGGTGAGGACCCTCCAAGATACAGCAGGGCATTTTAGTGGCAGTGCCATTCAATAGATGGACCTCACACTACAGAGCCCCTTGGACAGGGACAGCTGGCTGAGCTCAGCTCCCTAGATCCCCGGCATCTCCCCGCTCCCCTTAAATTCCTCCCCTCAAGAGCAGATGAAGCCTGAAGGTGGCAAACGGGCACTGGGGTCAGGGAGCTGGTTCTGCCCGACTCGCTTGAGCTGGCAAAGGGAAGGGCTGGGGGTCAGGGCTGGGGTACACACAGGAGGCCTTACCGGCTGAGCTGCTGCTGGGCGCTGCTTGGCTCTCGGTCTGGCTGCTGTTTCTTAAATTCCTGTTTTGCTGGAGAGGGCGAGGCCTCACCCGGCCTGCCGTGCTGTGGCCCGGAGTTGGAGAGGGGCTGGCCAGGGGGCTAGCACCCGTGCTTCAAGCTGCACTCACTGGCAGAGGCGTAGCTAGGGTTGAATGGGCTCCTGGCCAAGAAGTCAAAATGGGCCCCCCTCTTTGTGTCCTGCCGGCAGGCCTAGCGGCCCCCACCCCATAACCAGTTCACTTGTGCCCCTGCCCCCCATATAATCAATTCACGCTGCCCCCCACTCATAACTATTTCATTTCTGCCCCCGGGGCAGCGTGAATTGTTTGAATGGGGGTGTGTGCAAATGAGCTGGTTATGGGGTGTGGGTTTAAAGACAGTATTCCTATTAGCAATAACTTCATTAAGAAGAGTTAGTGAAATAGCAGCCATAATAATCTCAGAACCATATTTGCAGATTTATTTTCCAAGACAGAATAGATATTGCTTTACATCCTAAATTCCTACCTAAGATAGTATAAGTAAGACAGTTGTGAGAATGTGGCCCTTTTTACACGGGCCTCTCCCACCCATGAACACGCAGATTCTGCAAGTTCATGGGTGGGCGAGCCCCGTGTGAACGACGCGGTGTGTGCATCTGCAGTGAGTGGGGGTGCATGCACACACCCGCCTAACACGCATCATCACTCACCCCCACTGGTCCCCGCGCACAGAGCAACCGGGGAAAACAGCGGTTGCTCCATGGGTGCGGATGAGTGGGGAATACGTGTTCGGCCATGTGCACCCCCCACCCACACACGGGCGTGCACACGGACCCCCTGCTCGGCTGACCTGTGAGGAGCCACTCGAAGAACAACAGAAGGTTGCTGCCTTGTAAAGAAGGTTCTTCAAGATGGTTTTGAACATTCTCACAACACCCACCCTTCCAGCCCCGCATGGAATTTTCTTATATTCCTAGAAAGGGTTGGAAGGAACTGTCATTCAGAGGGGGAGAGTCAGTGCTTTTTATACTAGAGGAGCTCAAGACCATCACGTGGTCTATTATTTGAATAGGGTAAGCGTGCACAACCCAGTTGTGAGAATGTTTGGAGCCATCTTGAAGAACCTTCTTTACAACGCAACAGCCTTCTCATCACTCACGTGGGGAGTTGTTCGTAAACGAACAGCTTTATCTCCCAGTCCAATCGGGGCCAGGGCAGTCAGTCAGGCTGGTCATGCAACTGCACGTCGCACATGCCTGGGGCCGGCCCTGAACGAAGCTGCATTTCTCCCAGCTGGGGTGGGTTCTGCTGCAAGTACTGGAGATTATAGTTCTGAGACAGAGGTAGCCCCTGCGGAAGTGGAGGGCTTACAGCTTCCCCAAGCTGGGGTGGAGATCTGCTGCAGTTTTGGGACATCCACTTCGAGATCTTGAATATTATCTTTTCTAGGAAATGTTGGGTTCACTTGAAACCTGATACACAGCCCTGGTATTTGGGTTTTGAATAGAGAACCCGAAAAGGTCTTTTTTCCATTTATCTGTATCTTATCAAAATACATATACACGGCCCTATTAGAACGGTTACTTTAGAATGGTATCATTATCATCTAAGAGCTGTACGGGACAGTAACTCGAGCCAGTGATCTTTAAGGGCAAAGAAGTGATTGTGTGACGTGTCGGTTTGTCTGTGGATGCAATAACATGCAAGTTGTTGTGTGTGTGTGTGTGTAGGAGGAAGCGCCCACACCTTGGGGCCTCTTATGAGTCGCATGGCAGGTCTGCAAACAGAACAAAATTGTATTAACAGTCAGGCAGGGGAATCTGAGCAGAGTTCCCTGGTTGCACCATTCAGATGTAATGCTGTGGTCAGCACTGTAACACACGTGCTCTCTCTGATGATGGGCAGTGAGCTAGGAGCTCCTTTTGGCATCAGAAGGAAAGTAGAATATGAGACTGCGTGTTCTTACACACACATTTCTCCTGCATGTTTGCTGTTACATCCTGAACTTTCTGTGTGTCTAAATCACTCACCCAGATCTCAAACATCCGAATGTTTGAACTTCTGCGTAGAGCTTCTCCCAGAACCTTTGTGTGTAAAAGTTTCTCCTGGCAAACTGCTTTGCTCCAGGCAGCTGCGGTCACTTGGTTTCCATGGCAGCCTGTCACGTCCACAGCTGCGGCTACTTTAGGCTGCCTCAGGGCAGTGCGCGTGTGTGGAAAATGCATCCGGAACTTATTTGTTGACTTGTAGATTGAAAAATCCGAAACTTTAAAGCTGTGTGTAAAAATGCCCATTATCATCCCCAATAAATGCTGAAAGGAGGAGGCTTCTCTTTCATCCCTAAAACTCCTTTTGCTGGAAGGTGCTATGCACCTGCAGGAGTGTTTTCATTTGGAGACCTTGCCGACAGAGGTTTGTCTATTCAGAACTTATTGACTGAAAGCTGCCCCCTGGGGTGCATTTTTATCTGACGCTCCCATAGGCCAAAACGGAAGCGTCAGGTAAAAAAAATGACCAAAGGGGGCAGCGCTAATTGACTTGGGTCTGTCTTGACAAATTAGAGGGCAGGCTCTTCAGGGACGGGGCCATCTCTGCGTTTACTGGACCTACCACAATAGGGTTCTGAACACTGGGGCCTTGTCTTCCGAGTCACAAGACAAGCCAGTGGCTACAGTAGGAAAAATCTGGTTTCAGCTCCTCCCTTTGCCACAGACTTGCTTTGTGCCCTTGGGAAAGTTGCTTTGTGCCTCACCTCATCTGCAACAACACGTCTTTATCCTGATAGAGATTCTAGGAGGATAGAGTCATTAAAGAGAATGAGGTCTGAGACCGATACAGTCCTAACCGGAGCCATTTACGTACTATCGCTACTATTATGAAGGGAGCGGTTATTTACATTAGGGAGGGGAGACTCGTCTTTCTCATGGGCCACTCTGAAATTGAGTACAATTTCTGTAGGCTGGATAAGAGGAGGAGGACAAGGGTGCATAGGGGGTGTGCGCTCAGATTGTGGGAAGGGAAGCCAAGGGTCCAGAGCACGGAGCTATTCCATGTATGCACTGCCCCTTACTCACCTCTGCTTCCTTTCCCTGAACTCCCTCTTCCAGTAGAGGCTGGATTCATGGACTAGATCCAGGAACTGGAGAGGAACCAAATAAAATATGGGGCTTCCCCACCCGTCTTGGTTAATATTAGGCCTCTCTTCTTAATGGAAAATCTCTTCCAGAAAAGGGATTTTCTTACGTTCTTATGTTAAAATATGTTACATACATGTGCAAAATCTGTTTTACACATCCAATCATTGTGTATGCTAGCAACCCATTGTGCATTAGCAAACATCGACTGCCCACGTGAACTAGACATGAAATCAAGGATGCTTCAAACCAATGACTGTCTCTTGGCTCCTACTCCTCGTCAATACAGGGAAAGATAACCCAGCTTTGAAGCCCATCTAAGCATTGGTATTCTCTTTTAAAAGTGGAAGGGTGTACAAGTGTCTGTCTAACAGGAACCTGACAGAAGGACCGATTTCTCTTTGAGATGACATGCTTCTTTATATCCCCATATGAATTAAATTGCTATGGAATGTAAGGAAGTGTGTGGTTTCAGGGGGACAAGCACTGCCTTCTTGCACCTTTCTGTGTCCATCTGCTCCGACTAGACAAACCGTCTCTTCCCATCTAGAACATCACTTTCCCACATTCTGCTACAGATGAGCAGATAAAAATTGCTATGCCTTGCAAGTCACAGATTTAAAAACATCAAATGTTCAAATGTACTTAGGGCTTTTGTGGAATTCCATGAGTTCTGCGATATGGCGAGCTAGAAAGGGACTGGTATTGCATAGTGCTTATTGAAATGAATGAAGGAGCTGATCTTAATCCAGGTGAAGTCAAAGGCAAAAATTCCCTCTGAGATCCAGGGCTAAAAGTGCAAATGTGTTACTAGTATATTAGCTCCAGGTAGAAGACTGAGACAAAGGCATTTGAGCCCAGAGGCCCATCGGAGCCCAAACCTGAACATTTTCCGGAGGCAGTGTAGAACATGCATGTCTGTATTATGTACGCCGGCCTGAGCCTTAGGGGAAGGGTGGGGTAGAAATCGGAATAAAATAAATAAATTCTAGGCCTTCCACTAGACAGTTGGCTCGGAGCGGGAGGCCGGGGTTTGCCAACCCCTCCAACGTGCTACTCTTGGCAGCCGCCTAGGCTACCTATACGCCTCATGCTCAGGGCCCTACGTATTTTGCATTTCCACCATTGGCATAAATTCTAAATGACTTGCACGGGTCTCGTCAAACTCATTAGGATTGCTCTAAAATGAAACTCATGTTTTGTGCAGCCAGGGTAGTGTTCTTAGCAGGATCCCCAGCAACAGAGTTGAGGGATTAACACCCCCGAAGAGTCCTCTACAGCGGAGAATTTGGGGCTAGCCAAAATAAAGGCAAAGCCAGAGCAGGAGAGTTTCAATCACAGATACGCCACCGTGTTGTCTTGGCCAAGTCACTCTGCTATAAATCAGGAGTCAAGTCTATAGAGATTCTTGGCTAAACAGATTAGAGTGAAGAGAATTATCCTCCATGCACCCAATTCCTGCCTGGCCCTTTGGCATCAATGAGACGCAGTTCCCCGTAAGGAATACTAGTCACAATCTGCTGTTTTCTTTTCTGATGAACAGAGAGAGAACCCAGAGGGACATGCAAGAGTCCCAAGGTCACACTGCTTAGCGTTCACCCCGGCATGTTGAGTAGCCTTGAGGGAGGCAGAGGTTGCGGTGAGGGAGGTGAAAGATCCTAATTAAAACATCTCACTGGGTAGGTCTTGTCAGGTCCCTGACAAGCCCACACACACACGGCATGGGGCCTCAGCATGGGTTAGCAAAATGCTGCTTTTGTCCCCTTTAAAAGCTGCCACGTGCCCCGTTATCCAAGAGCCCCAGCAGCTGTCATTGCGCTGACACTCACAGGTACAGCTGGGACAGCTTTGTGGAAAGGCCTGACTGACAACTGACAGGTGACTTCAGTTGACAAAGAACAAGTCTTTCATCCCCATTTTTAAAAAAGAGAAAACGAGCGAGACAGACAGATGTGTGCAGAGAAACCTTCCAGCCTGATGGCTGCCACAAGAGCTGGGCTTGTGTAGGAAGGAAGCACATGGGGTTTGAAGCGTTTCCTTAAAGCCTCAGCTGCAGACGTTGGGAGAATCTCAGCTTTCACTTTAAGAAACGAGTAGATTTCCAGTTCTCATGGTTGCAAGGAAAAGCTCAGCTTTGGTGTTTCCTGAAGGCAACCCAAAAGAACACGATATATAACACACACCCCAAAAGGCAAAAAGATGTGCTTTCAAAATTACTTTCAAAGTCATGCTTTTGAGCTTTTCCTTGCAACCATGAGGATTAAATACACTTTTGTCTTAAACTGAAAGCTGAGGTTCTCTAATTTCAGCAGTGTTTTAAGAAAACACTGAAAAATGATTTATTTTTCACTGGAAAAAATGTGATTTTTAAGCCAAGTTCATGATTTTCATTGGAGGACCTGCCATTTTCTGAGGCTGACAGCTATAGGTCTGAAAGCAAGTGAAGTTTGTGTTTGGGACTCCTTTGTCTGGCTTCAGATCAAACCAAACTTGGGGAGCAATCGTGTTCTCACTGAATTCAATGGTTCAGCTCCCATTTACTTTAATGGGGGAGGACTGTACTCCTGAACCCTGGCTCTCATACAATTTCAAGGTGGAGCTCCAACCTGGACCTAGGTTGGGTTTAACTCTAATTGCCATCCAACCTGCTCCATTAAGGCCTATTCCCATAAAAACTGGGGTGGCAGAGTGTCTTCTCTTTCCCAGAGAAAGGTTACCCAGGATAACACTCTTCACGGAACTGCCATGGACCTCCCTCAATTTACTGCCTACAGACAAGTAACCCAGAGCTAAAGTGCCCTCCTGGTAAATAACGGCACATAAGCAAACCTGGACTTTGAGCCCTGAAACCAACAGGTTTGCCATGGACTTCAGCTGGGGCAAGATTGGGACCGATATGCACAGATATTCTGTACTAGGGTTCCAGAAAACCTTTGGTAAAGATTGTGTTTAGAAAAACAAATGTCCGATGGCTAAAAAAAAAGAATATTTCTTCCAGCTTTTTACTCCCTGCCTTATAATAATAATAATAATAAAAAATAAAAAATTATTTATACAGCACCCCTCCACCAGATGGCGCTCGAAGCACTTTACAGCATTTAAAATACAACAAAACACTATCTATAAAATCAATTGAAAACGATTTGAGAAGAGAAGTTTAAGAAGGGGAGGAAAGACCGCATGAAGGGGGAACCAGCAGTGGATTCTCTAAAAGCACCCAGAAAACAAAAAAGTTTTCAGGTTCGTTTTGAAGATGAAGAGGGAGGAAAGAAGGGAGGGAGGGAGGGAAACGTGGGCAGAACGAGTTCCACACCAGGCATTTTTAGACACGCCTTAAAGTTCCGGATTTTGGGTTTACAAGTCCACAAGTAAGTTGGGTGCATTTCTCTCTCTCTCTCTC
>QEPC01009246.1:3254650-3267661 GCA_003113815.1 Sphenodon punctatus
GTTCTATGCAGAAGTTCAAAGAGCCGGATGCTTAAGATCTGGGTGAGTGAATTAGCCGCAGCTGTAGACGTGAGGGGCTGCCATGGAAACCAAGTGACCACAGCTGCCTGGAGCAAAGCAGTTTACCAAGAAAACTTTTTACACACGAAAGGTCTGGGAGAAGTTCTACACAGATGTTCAAAGAGCCGGATGTTTAAGATCTGGGTGAGTGATTCAGACACAGCGAAAGTTCAGGCTGTAATAGGAAACATGCAGGAGAAACGGGTGTGTAAAACCACCCACTGAGGGGCCTGACACAGCAAAGGCCCGATCGCCCACCAAATTAAAGCATGATGGAGGGATTCCCAAATCTCCTCTGTGACCTCACAGCTTTCCCTGCAGTAGCCAGATGCGAGAGTGAATGGAAGGCTGGATTGCGATGTTAGGGAATGGACTGTCATGGTGGATCAGCCTGCATCCAAGATCTGGATCAGTCGCTCCCTGCTTTTCTGGAGACAGACGCTCCGGTTTCTCACAGGTAACCATTTCTGTCTGTGTGTATACAAACATGGGAATACAGGGGGCGGGGCGGGGCGGCGGGGTAGGACGCCCTCGGGAAAGGACGTCTCTGCTGTTCACGAGGGGAAAGAGCTAGAAGCAAGAAATCAGAGGTGGAACGTCCACCCAGTTCTCTGGCCAATTGGAGCTCTGCCCGCCGCTCGGGCCGGCATTGCCATGACAACTCCTCTCGAGGTGAGCTCCGACTGGGGGATCCGCTATTGGTACAAAAAAACCCAAACCTCTTGGTAACATTATGGAACACAAACTTTGCCATCCCTGTGACCCCTTTCTCTCCAATATGATCCTGGTACTAGCCTTCCTCCACATGGTGTTACTGAATTAGCAAACAGCAGTGCCTGGACCACACGCAGACACTCGAACACGGATAAAAGGGGTTACGTTTTATTATACATGTTGCAGGGTACCCATCGAGCAGCCCTGCAACATGTATAATGATATGGAACACCCCTTTTATCCGTGTTAGAGTGTCGGCGTGAAAAGGGCGGGCCTTAGCGCCCCATGAAGCAGTGGTCGCCTGGCCGCTGTAACCCATGTTGTTTGTGTTGCAGGCCAGACAACTGGTGACCGAGACGAACGTCCCTGGAGCGGCGGCGCACACTCAGATGTCGAGAGGAGCTGCACTCTGCTCTGGCTGGTCAAACGGAACCAAGTCCGTCTTCCCTGGAGGTTTGGTCCCCTTCAACCAGCTACAGCAGTGCTGAAATCGTCCCGCGGCGCCCGAGAAGCCCCTGCATCTTCCGTCGTCCCCCGAACTGGCTTTTGAAAGCTGTATTGGATTCGCTCTAGAGCGTTCCGCTTGCGCCGTGCTACTACGTGGCGGGTGACGACCTCGCGAACATGCTGGGCCACAACCTTTAGCTGGTGGTTAAAGCCACCCAGAGTAATGCTCAAGCTTCCCACAGCCTCTGCTTTCCCCTGATCCTGGAGAAAACGGGAGGGCTAGCTCCACCTCCAGAGCAAGGCAGACTCTAGTGTCGACGCCTCTACGGGCTGATCTGGTGGGTCTGGGTCACCAGAGCTGCAGAAACACCATACTACTTAGAGAGAGTGTCATTTGCATTTATAGCCCACACTATCGCTAGGGCGCAGGGCAGGTTACAGCTTATAACATATCAAATTACAAAAACAGAACTACAGAATGAATGAAATCCAATACAGAACTAATAAAATATAGACTTAATAAAATCCAAGTATAAAACACACCTGCTGAAAGCAAAATCACACTCCCCCAGACCGACCGACACACCAAACACGCGGCCGTACACTGTCTTCTCCTGCCTCTGGAGGATGGTCAAGGTTGAGCTTTGGGGAGGGGGTTCTAGAGCGGAGCGGGACCAAACGGATCTTAGTGTACAGATGTGGTGCCATGGTGGAATGAGCAGGAGGCTGTTCTCAGCTGACCTGAAGTATTAAGACAACACTGGGGAGGAAGTGATCTTCGGATACATAATGGATAGGGGGTTGTGTGCTGGGGTTCACTCTTGGATCTACCATGAACTTGCTGTGCGTCCTCCAGCAGATCATAACTCTACTTCTTCCTTCTCCCACCCTTTGTTTATTGAGGGAGCATCCTCGACAGTTTCCTGGTCTAATACCTATTAATATGACAATTACAATACAACTAATGCTACTACTAATTACAAGGAACGCAAGTATTTTTACACACTAGTATGACTGCACTAAAAAAAAAAAGAAAAAGATTAGAGAAATTCATGGCTTTGTGGAGAAGGTGTTGGACTTGGATCTGGAAGACCAAGGTTCAAATCTCATCTTAGCCATGAACTCACTGGGTGTCCTTGGGTGCAAGTTATTCTTTCTGTGCCTCAGTTCCCCCATCTGTAAATTGGGAATAATAATGACCTACCTCACAGGGTTGTTGTGATTGTGAACTAGATAAGGGTTGTAAAGCTCTCCTCTGGGATATGGGGGTGGGGGGGGCAGGTTATAAATCTAAATAAATGAGAACTAACAAGAGCTTTTGCCCAACATTGACAAATTGGAACGGGTTCAGAGCAGAGTGACAAAGATGGTCAGGAGTCCGGAAACCAAGTCCTACGAGGAAAGATTGAAGGAGCTTGGTATGTTAGCCTACAGAAGAAAAGACTGAGGGGAAGCATGATAGCCATCTTCAAATATCTGAACAGCCGTCACCGAGAAGATGGAGCAGACTTGTTCTCTGTTGCTCCCGAGGACAGGACTAGAACCAATGGGCTCAAGTTATTATTATTATTATTAACAAATATTTATATAGCACCAGCAGTGTACCTGGCACTTTACAAGGTAATAAAATAGACACGGTCCCTGCCCCTAGGGCTTACAATCTGAGAGACAGGAGCTGGGGGAGAGACTTAGGAAGGGGAACAGAGGGAGAGACAAGGGGTCTGACATTCATGAAGATGCGAGATCTCAACTGCACGTACTTGGCTTGGTTACGATGAGAATGACAGCAGGCAGGTCCATGTGGCAAGGATAAGGGTAAAGTTACAAGACCCCCAGATTTCGACTAAACATTAGGAAGAACTTCCTAGCGGTCAGAGCTGTTGGACAGTGGGACAGACTCTGCCTAGGCTGGCGGGGGACTCTCCTTCGCTGGAGGTTTTCAAACAAAGGCTGGACGGCGTCTGCCAGGGATGCTGTCGCTGCAGATGTCCAGCATTGAGCAGGGGGCTGGACTAGATGCCCTCTGAGTTCCCTTCCAGCTCTATGACTCTGGGGTCAGGTTCCTGGTGTCGATAAAGATCTGGGGCTGTGGGAGCTAGGAGTTCCTGGCAGGGATGCAATTCATCCAGAATTGCCCTGTGGTTTCTCTGGTGCCAGAGCAAGGCTGTGGAGGGGGTCTAAGCTCATGTCCCAATTATGAGGCAGGGTAGGGTTTCCCTAAGCAGCATCCCACCCGCCGGCCAGTCCTGGCTAATGTCGGCCTTCACCCAGGAAAAGCTCTGGCTCTCACTGAGGCCCCGGAGTGGCAGCAATCCTTACCAGGAAGGATGTTTTTAAGTGTCCGTTGGGCCTGTGTTCCACACGTGCTCACTCTGGAAACTTCCTTCTTGCAAGGCAAAGCCCTTTGCAAGCAGCCTGACCACCGCCAGGAAATGTTCAGAGTGGGTGGGCTCCACCCCTTTGCTCAGGCCACTTGGAGAAACCCAAGGGTCCAGGCTCAACCGAGCCCCCCACCCCCACCCCCTCGGTCCATGGTGGCTATGCCCCTGCGTTTCGCCTACACTTTAAAAAACCCCACCTCTCACGTTTCCCATTGGAGTTTTGCTTTGGGGCAAGGGGGAATCTGATTTTTAAAAAATAAATAAAAATAAAAAATTGGTCAAAGCTTTTCAACAAACTCTGCTCTGGAAGGTTTCCAACACACTTCAAGCCGCCCCCGTCTGTAACTGTGACCTGCCCTTGAAGCAAGTCCAAAGGGAATTCCCAGTTCGTGCAGCAGCTCCCAGGCTGCGAGGGTCTGTCAGGAAAGGACCCCTGCCCTGTGAGTTGGTTGAAGGGGAGAAGGCGGCGGAGGCAGCCCAGAAGCATGTGCCAGATTCTGCTCTCATGGCAGGGGGGTCTTCGTACCACCTGCTCCTCCCAATCGTGTAGCACAGAGCGGGCTTTATGCTGGCCCCTCACTCTTGCTGGATGTGGGATTACCCAGAGCGGGTTGTGTCTGTCTGCATAATCCTCATCTCGTGGTGGGGAGGCCGTCTTATGAAGAGAAGATTTATGGCTGGGGAAATGCCTAAGAACCACATTTTTCATTGTACCTTCAACTCAAGAAAACCATTCCCTCAAAGACAGACCGTCACTGAGTGTAACAGCCTATAAACCAGCAAACGTCGGAGCATCGGCTACTATCCTTAAAGGACAGTGCCAATAATGAATGGGGCTTGTGCTGGATCAGAGCCCTATTTATCGAGACACATCCTAACGCAAATTGGAAAATAAAGCACAGAATCGTTGTGGCCGGATCCCTGACAATAAGTCCTAGGTAGACACCGGCTGTTCTCTACAAACCACAAGGGCTTGCGCATCCTGACCCCAGGCAAGACTTATTCCTCCTCCTCCCAACCATCAGGAAAGGTCATTTTTCTTAAATCCTGTTCAATAAGAACATGTTGATTTTGAGTAAATTTCTATTAGGAAAGTCTGATCTGAAGATAAGATTTTAAATTAACATTTCAAAGCAAAACATTTTGTTTCAATTGATACTGCTAAAAAATTTCATTCTGTTCTGAATATTTTGTTTTGCAAAACATGTCTCAATATTTTAACTTTTCAAGCAAAAGTTAAAACATCAGAATTTCCAGCAGAACCTAAATCCCATTCTCCAAATAGCTCTGTTCATAGTACAGAAACGGTTTGTTTAAGCATACACTCACTAGGATCCTGAATATCAGATGGGTAAGCTAAGAGTCAGAGAGCAGTCGAGCTCCGGGCTGCATGTGGGCTGCAGTTTGGGGGTCCAGTTCGAGACCTTAGATATTACATTGTTTAAGGAAATGTGTTTGCACTAAACCCAAATACACAGACCTATTATTTATGTTTCAAATGTAGAAGCTGAAAGGGGCTTGCGGGGGGGTGGGGGGGGGGGTATTTGTGTTTGATCAAAACCTGAATGCACAGGCCTAATTTGGAGAGTTAATTCTACTGTCTGACTAGGCAAGGGGAGGATAAACCTTTCCAATTCCCTGACTGTCTGGCCAGCTGTGCGTGCAAGCTCTGCGCTATGTCAAGTAATCTCCAAATGATGGAAGAGAAATTTCTGCAACTCACCACACCCAAACAGATAAACCCCCGTTACATCTCACAACTCCACGGTATGATCATGTATATTATGATCATGAACAAGTGAAGGTTTAGTTTTCCATTAAGCATCTATTTCCTTCTGACAACAGGACAGAAATTGTCCCCAAAACATCGACCGAGAGGAGGTATTTGGGGGATTGCATTCCACCGTCTCACCAGAGGGTGGCACCAGTAATACACATAAAATATAAACACTGTAATTCTCACCATGCCACTCAGTCAGCCACGCATCTCTAGCTACGGCCAAGCTCAAAAAGACTTACAGCCTCCTCTTTTGAACGCAGACGTCCTCACAATAGACACACCTAGTGACAAAACACATCTAGCAATCAGGAAGTAAACGGCCATTTGTATATTCAAAGCTTTATGCACCCGGATATATTTTTGCACAAGGGTTGATCCAATGGCTTCCTAATGTTGTAGACCATCTTGCTTTGATAGCTGACATGCATGCGCCATATGCAGGATTGGCCCCTACCATTCCAGCTCCCCAACCCCTCCCTGCAGAAAAGAGAATTGGTAACTTACCTTCGGTGAATTCTTTTCTCTCATATCCCTGCATACTCCTCCGGCTGGGTAGTTCCACCGTTGACCGCCCGGAGGCAGATGAGCTTTTTTTCTCCTCTGCACCTGCATCACGGTGCTGCCCGGCTCCAGAGTCAGCCCATTGCAAGCTGAAATCCCATCCTATCTAATGTATATAACTAAATAACTTCATAACATTACTAACCAGTAACGAGAATAGACAAATCTGATGCAGGTCTCTGTGGAAGAGAACTAACTCATTTTAGAGATACTGGTCCCACACCCCCTGCTACTAATGGTGCTGCTCGGCAGGGAGGGACGGAGGAGTATGCAGGGTATAGGAGAGAAAAGAATTCACCAAAGGTAAGTTACCAATTCTCCTTTCTCCTCATATCCCTGCATCCTCCTCCGGATGGGACGTCCCCAAGCAAAGTGTCCCAATTTAAGGGTGGGAGCTAGCAGCACTGGGGGTGCCCAGTACCACCTGCAGCACCCTTCTGCCAAAGGCAGCTTCTGCAGATTGGAAGGTATTAATTTTGTAATGCCTGACAAAGGTATGTATCGAAGCCCACGTGGCTGCCCTGCATATCTCTTCGTACGAGGCCTTTGCTTTAAACGCCTACGAAGTTGCTGCGCTTCTTACAGAATGAGCCCAGATTTGAAGGGGGGGAATCCTACCCTTTGCCTTGTAAGCTTCAGTTATGCTTAGCTTTAGCCACTTTGAAATTAAGGTTTTTGTGGCTTTACGACCCTGTTGACTTTTTCTTATGTTTACGAATAAGGCCGTGGACTGTCTAAACCCCCTTGTTCTATATAGGTATATTTTTAGGGCTCTTCGGACATCTAGCTTATGCCATGCTTTCTCTTTGGGATGTGTAGGTCTGGGGCAAAATGATGGTAAAATGACCTCTTGTGCCCTATGGAAGATTGAATTTACCTTAGGAAGGAAGGCTTCGTCTAGTCTTAGGGTGACTGATTCCTTCTGAAAAATACAGAAGTTGTCCTCCATAGACAGAGCTCCCAGTTCTGACACTCTCCTCGCTGATGTAACTGCTACAAGAAAAATAACCTTGAAAGTTAAAAAATATAGTGAAATGTGTTTTAGAGGTTCAAACAGAGGCTTGGTAAGTGCCTCCAGAACCAGGTTGAGATCCCAAGATGGCACTCTATGTACCACCGGGGGAGCTAGGTTCCTGGCTGCTCTTAAGAACCTCCAAACGTTCTTGTGTGTCGTCGACACTATCCTGTTGGCCACTGTTCTAAGAACAGAGTCTATGGCCGCTGCTTGCCTGGCCAGAGTGTTTGCCCTAAGACCCTTATCTAGTCCCAATTGCAAGAACTCGAGGACTTGTGCCACTCCTGCCTTGGTTGGATCCTGATCTCGCCGAATAGACCATGCCGCAAAAGTCTTCCAGGTAGCTCTATAGCTTCTCCTGGTGGCAGGCCTTCTAGAAAGTTGAATTGTGTTTAGTACCGCTTCCGAATAGCCCCCTCGCTCTCAGTGCGGATCGTTCAAGTTCCACGCAGTCAGATTTAGCGTTTGAATCTCTGAGCAAGCTACTGGTCCCTGTGTGAGTAGGGATGGTATGAGGGGTAGTTTTCGGAACTGTGCGTTGCTTTGCTCTATGAGTTGTGAAAACCATGGCCTCCTGGGCCACCATGGAGTTATCAGCAATAGATGTGTGTTCTCTCTGATTGCTCTGGTTAATGTCTTCTGGATCAGTGGGATGGGGGGAAAGGCGTATAATAGACCCTTGGGACATGGACTGTTTAAAGCGTCGGTCCCTTCCGCCTCTCTGCACCGATGGCGGGAGATGAAGCGGGGAACTTGAGTGTTTTTCCTGGTGGCAAACAAGTCCATCAGTGGTAGGCCCACCCATGATACCAGATGCTGGAACACTGACCTGTCTAGAGACCATTCATGTGGGTCGAGTGTCTGTCGGCTCAGGTAGTCCGCGCATGTGCTCTTCTGTCCCTTGATGTGGAGGGCTCTTAACGAGGTTAGATGTAATTGAGCCCATGAAAACAATCTGGTCGCTTCCCAATGTAACTCCCTCAATCTCGATCCCCCCTGGTGATTTACGTAGGCTTTTGCCGCCACGTTGTCCGTGTATACCAGGAGGTGCCGCGAGACAAAGGTTGGAAGGAGGTGTTGTAGTGCCAGACGGATGGCCTTCAGTTCAAGAATGTTTATCCTCTTCGTCACATCTCTCTGGGACCAGAGGCCTTGAGTCGTGTGGGGTCCTGAGTGTGCTCCCCAGCCCAAGAGGCTGGCCTCTGTTGTTACTACTACTCTCGAAGGTTCTGATAGAGGTACCCCTTCTAGGAAGGTTTTTGGCTCTAACCACCAGGACATTGAGTCTTTTAAGTCCTGAGGAATGGTGACCCATGGGTTGAGACCTAGCGTCAGCTCTCTTTGGAAACCCCTGAGCCACCTCTGCAAGGGGCGAAGATTGAAGCGGCCCCATGTTACCTGTCCTATGCAGGATACTAGGAGACCCAGTAGGCTCACCAGGGGCTTGAGTCTCATGCGGCTCCGACTTCTGAGGAATTGGATTAGTAGATGGATCTTTTCCCTCCTGTCGACTGGGACAAATGCGCGGTCTAAGGAGGTATCTATTAGGATTCCTAGATGTTCCAACTTCTGTGTTGGGGTTAAGTGGCTCTTTTCCTTGTTTATGAGGAATCCGTGTTTCTCTAGGTAGTAAATGACTGAGTTGAGATGGTTCTTCACCCTGTCGGGGGAGCTGCCCCTGATCAGGAGATATGCATAAATGTGTATTCCCCTGCTGCGTAGGTTGGCTATCAGCGGGGCCAGGATCTTTGTGAACGTTCTGGGAGCGGAGGAGAGACCGAATGGTAGAGCTCTGAATTGCCACTGTTGTTTGTTGTAGGCAAATCTGATCCATTTTCTGTGGGGGCCAAAGATTGGAACATGGAGATAGGCCTCCCTTAGGTCTAAGGACGTCATCCAGTCTCTGCTCTGTAGGCTCTGACATACTGAGGTCGCTGTTTCCATTTTGAATCTGCAGCGTTTCACATATTTGTTCAGTGCCTTTAGGTCCAGGACAGCTCTCCATTTGCCGCCCTTCTTGGCGACCAGGAAAATGATGCAATAGATTCCTGAGAAACTATACTGATCTGGTACTTTTTCGATTGTCTTGCTGTCCTGCAATCTCTTGATCTCGTTCATCATAGCTTCGTGTTTTTGTGAGATTTTCGAGACTGGAGACGGTATGAAGTGTTGTCTGGGGGGTACGTCTCAGCTCTATTTTGTACCCTTCCGAGATGCAGGAGAGGACCCAGGCATCTGAGACTGAGGCTCCCCAGATTTCCTTGAATTGTTGTAGCCTTCCTCCTACCTCCGGGGAAGCATAGTCAGGCATCCTGCTTGCGGTTGCTGGTTCCAAAACCTCTCTGTTTATGTCTATCAAATCTCCCCGCTTTGAATCCCATTCCTCTGAAGGAGAAGCCTCTGGAGAAATCCTTGTGGCCTTTGTTAAACGCTCCTCTGGAAGTGCCGCCGAAGCCCCCGAATTTAAAAGATTGGCCATGAAAAAAAACCTCTTTGGAGTCACCTGTTGGAGGGGTTTTGCCTTATCCTTGGTATTGGCCTCTTCCAGAACCTTTTCCAGGCACACCCCAAAAAGCTTGGAACCTGTATAGGGTGCCGAGGTCAAGAGATTCTTGGCCGTGGGATCCCCTTGCCAGGATCGTAACCAGACCCTGCGTCTAGCTGCTATGTCTCCTGCCAGAGCCCTGGCTGACCATGTTAGCGCATCGGTGATTGCGTCTGCTAAAAAGGCAGTAGCCATGCAGATGCGGGAGGAGAGATTTTGTGCCCTTTTTTTCTGGCAACTCGGGGTCCTGTGCCTCTTGCATCCACGCTAGTAATGCTCTAGATACATAGGAGGCCACAATATTAATTTTGAGGGAGGCTGCCGTGGAGTCTGCTGCCCTTTTAAGGGCTGAGTCCACCCCCCTGTCAGTGGGGTCGCGGGGATGGCAGTCCCCTTCCGTAGGAAAGACAGTCTGGCGTGCTAGAGAAGCAGCGGCCGCATCGATTTTGGGGCTTTTGAAAAGAGGTTCCTTTCTCCTAGAGAAGGCGTACAGGCTCTCCTGTGCTCTGGGCATTTTATGGGACTTATCAGGGTGTTTCCATTCCTCTAGTACAAATTTCTCAAATGTTTTATCTAGGGGTAAGCCCTGAATCTCTGCCGTGCACTGAGGGGATATCACGCCTTGCAGCCCAGCTCCCCCAGTGGGGATTTAACAGACTTTTTTCTCTGCCGAGGAGCTTTTCCCGCTCTTGGTGCTTTGGGGGAGGGGCCCTTCGCGGGGAAACTTCTCTTGCATTTCCCGCTCTTTTTTGGCTGGGCCAGAATTTTTATTGCCCCCATAATTTCCTCCATTGATCTGGCAATTGAAGCCAATGAGGGATTCTGGTCCCCCCGTGGCTCCTGCTCTGAGCCCGCTGGCTCTGTCCCTCCTGCAATGTTGGTGGGGAGGGGAGACAGTAGCCTCTCTGGGGTACTCATGCTTAAGCAGGGCTCAGTGTAAATGGCTCGGGGCCAAGCGAGTTGGTCCCGGCCTAAGGCGGGGGGAGTGCCGCGGCGGGGGGTCCCGCTCCCCGGCATGTAATCACGGCCTCCCTGGTGTAGTGCGAGGGAGCCGGTGGGGATTCTTTTCATCTTCTAAGTTCTTACCGGCCTGGCCTGGCGAACCGAGACGGGGTCCGGTACCACCTCCCCAATGCCCCGCCGAAGCCTTTTCACTAGGCTTCCTTTATTTTCTTTATTTTCTATCATTTGTTTCTTTCTTGCTCCTAGGGACCTGCGGATCCCTAAACACCTCCCAACGCCTCTCTGCCGCTGTCAGAGACAGGATACTGGGCTTGATGGGTTATTGTTCTGACCCAGTCTGGCACCGACAGCATGCTGCCACAGAGACATGCCTTTCCCTAGACCCACTTACAGCAGCAGGTGCCTCTGCAAAGAGCCCCAGCAATTGGAAATACAGGAGTCTACACATTTGGGGTGTGATTCTACTCTTCAAAATTTAGACCTGTGGGTTTTGTTTGGTTTTTAAAGGCTTAACATTTTATGTTGCATGAATCTATGTTTTATTGTGGCCTGCATGTTAGGTATGGTCTATAGACAGTGGTTTGAAAGCCACCTTAAGCCTTCTGTTTACATAATAAATAAGAGGTCTATTGAGCTCCATGCTCTGCCCCTGTGCTGCATCCCTCACTGGGAAGATCTACACCTAATTGGCCAGCACTCTGCACAGGTTCCTCGTGGAACAAGAAGCCCAGTTCAAGGGTCCCATCGACAGGACTTTTCAGACAAGCGCCTCCCTGTGTTTACCCCTGGCAGCCAGTGGGTCCTGGGTGGGCGGACACTTGCCAAAGTCTTCTGTGGAACTGGCTCTAGCCACTTGCAAATACCCTCTGCACACAGGCTTGTTCCCACTCATGACAGATGGGTTCCATCAGAACAATGAAATGTTGAACCCACAGCAGGAGTCTTGGGAGAAGTGGAGACACACCGTGTGGGTTCAGCTTTTGGGAACGTTCTAATTCCCTCCCACAAGAGAGTGCACCTCACCTTATTGAGAACTGGACCTCAGCTTTCCTTCCATACGCCTCTATAGAAGAGTCACCCATGCCCCCAAACTCTCACACAAATATTAAAACCAGTGTCACCTACAGACCAAACAAATGCTGACTTCCCCAGGAAGAGAGAGAGGGAAACAAGTCCATTGCTCTAGGCTGCTATGAAGAGAGGGGTCACGTACGCTACTAAAAGAGAGAGAGGAACCCCTGACTTGGACAAAGTTTGACAAATTGGATCTGAGATTTTGGGTAAAGTCATTTGGAGGGAGGGGCTTATACAGAAGTCTTTAGTTCTACTGCTGGAGATCATTAACAATGGGTGTTTTTACACCCATTTCTCCTGCGAACATGCTGTTACATCCTGAACTTTCTGAATCACTTACCCAGATCTTAAACATCCGGCTCTTTGAACTTCTGTGTAGAGCTTCTCCCAGAACGTTCGTGTGTAAAAAGATCTCCTGGTAAACTGCTTTGATCCAGGCAGCTGTGGTCACTTGGTTTCCATGGCAGCCTGTCACATCTACAGCTGCGGCTCCTTTAGGCTGCCTCAGGGCAGTGTGTGTGTGTGAAGAATGCATCCAGGAACTTACTTGTGGACTTGTAAACCCAGAAGACTGAAACATCCGGAACATTAAGGTGTGTGTAAAAATGCCCAGTATCTTCCTAATCTGGGCCAGCCCCAAGCATGTGCCACATGTGCAGCTGCACATGGCCCTGCAGCCAGCTGGGACCCTGAGCTTGCCTGGCTGGGCAGCAGGCTGCAGCCAGCTTCTCCCCCAATAAGTTCTTCTGCCTCCCCTCCCTGGCTCCAGACCCCATCCCTCACCTGCCTCTGCCTCCTAGTAGCACTGCTGCAGCAGCAGGACACCTTAAAGCTGTTGTTTGCAAACAGCTCCTCCCCTGAGTGAACAGAAGGTTGTTACCTTGTAAAGAAGGTTCTTCGAGATGGCTCCCAACATTCTCACAACTGGGTTGTGGGCGCTCACCCTATTCAGATAATAGAGCACATGATGGTCTTGAGTTCCTCTAGTATAAAAAGCGCTGGCTCTCCCTCTCAGAATGACAGTTCCTTCCAACCCTTTCTAGGAATATAAGAAAAAAATTCCATGCAGGACTGGAAGGGTGGGGGTTGTGAGAATGTTTAGAGCCATCTCAAAGAACCTTGTTACAAAGTTGCTTTGAAAAGCTGCTCGGAGCAACTTTTCAAACCGCGCTCCAGAAATTCAGGGTAGGTGGAAATGTGCGCGCTCACCGCATTCACACCAACCCGGAAGTTCGGGGTTCTTTAAATCGCACGATGCCGCCGAGGCAGCTGTGCGATTTAAACACACGTCTGAATGAGCCCTTAGGTAGGAATTTAGGATGTCAAGCAATATCTATTCTCTCTTGGAAAATAAATCTGCAAATATGGTTCTGAGATTATTATGGCTGCTATTTCACTAACTCTTCTTAATGAAGTTATTGCCAACAGGAATACGGTCTTTAAACCCGCACCCCATAACCAGTTCATTTGC
>QEPC01009246.1:3271326-3300426 GCA_003113815.1 Sphenodon punctatus
AGTTTCTAAAATAAAATAAAATAAATAAATAAATACAATTAATCCAGGCTGTGACTTCAGAGATTTCTTACGGTCAGAGTCCGGGCTAGCCGCTGACACGGCCTGGGACACTCCCGGGCCAACATCTGGTAGCACAAAAGCTGATGTGCCAGTGACCCATGGGCTGAAACAGGGTAAAACAAATGTCATGATGTCCCACTATGGCCTATGTCAGAAACAGATCAATACAGTCATTAAGCAAAACCAGTTGCCATGATCCAGAGGAATGTAACTACCCCAGCAGAAGGTTTGCTTTCACAAGGAGGCCCCTTGATCCATAGTCCCAGCCCCAGTGTAATGGGAAGGAAACTCTAGCCTGCCGCCTGTTTACTGAGGACCACGTCCCACCCAGTGCCGTGTCAAAAAGACCGATTGATTTATAGACATCTTCCATTTGGGGCTCACGACCAACACCTGTGTCTATAGCCATGGGCCACTGTAATGAACTGTCTCCCCATAGACAGCCAATGCGTTGGCTGATACGCTGTATTACCTGTTTGGCGAGTGAGGTAAATTGGAAATAGCGTTTTGCTTAGAGGTGGGTTGTATTGGGGAAGCTCTCCGATCTGGATTGGATTTAGGCTGACTTGGCCACTCTTAGATGAGTGGCAGGATCTAGCGCATGGAAAACGTGCTTTGAGAAGAGTCACACGGGGGCGGGGTTTGGGTTAGGCGAGCCGCAACTCGCCGGGTGTCATTGGAATCCTGCCTTGTGCATTATTTTTGAAAGTGCATTTAAAAGATCTTGCTATCGCACGAATAATGCACGAGCCAGGATTCCAATGATGGCCGGCAACTTCCAGCTCATCTAACCCGCTCCCCCAGAGCGATTTTTCTCAAAGTGCATTTTTCAATGTGCTAGATCCTGCCACTCGTCTAAAAATTTGGTTTTGAGGCTCAGTCAGAGCTAGAGTTCAGATTCAATAGCTCAGGCATCCCACGAAATTTTGTCTCATTCAAAATCAGATTTTAAAAATGGATCCTTCTGGTTTTGAATCAGAACTGTTGAGGGAGCCATGGCACCAAACAGTCAAGGATTAATCTCCCCCACAAATGGGCCCAGGGATTAGATTTTAGTTTTGTTCCATCGTGTCCAGTCTCACCAAAAAGGCAAAGCAAGAAGCAGAAGAGAAAGCCCATTGATTTCTTCCTAGAGTTGGAATCGCCTTGGTGGTGCCTCAAGGGTGGTACGTAAGAAGAGGAGGAAGATTGTGGTGGAATCTGGAGTGGGTAGCTCTTTCAGCCTGAATGTATCAGCAAGGGCTTTCGAGTGCCGCCTCGTGGAAAACTGAAACCAGAAAGCGGTGGTGACAAGTGCTGAACACTTGTTTGGGGTTTCAAATACAAGATCTAGGTATAAGCTTGGTCCAAATATGTGGACTTTCTCCCTGTCCCTCTCTAAACCCACAGAACAGCCATACCACCTCTCAACACCCCAAGCTTTTCTTCCTCTTCTCCCTTCAAAATACCCAGATTCCCCATTGCTCCCCATCACATAGTCCCCTCCCCGCCAAGCCTCCGCTCCCTTAGGGTTCATTGCAGAGCTTGACATTGATTTTTTAAAATACAAGGAATTGCTTTTCACTAGAGGCTGAAGGGAAGGGCCAAACCACTTGGGCAGGCCCAAGCCCCCTTAGCTAAGGCGTAGGTGGGGAGGGACTCTAAAAGTCTTAAAGTGACCCTATCTGTCCTCTCCACTAAAATTATACATATCCTTTAAATCTGGCCCCATGTAGAGTCTGATTAAATAACTGTGTGTTTCGTGACCTTATCAGATGCAGATCTTTACAGATGAACTTAAATAGCTACTTTGAGAAAACAGTAGTGGAAGACTCTTCTTGATCAGGATCAGGCCAGAATCCCACAGGCAATAGCCATGCCATCTATAATCCTTGACAGTTCTGCGTGTGTGCATGACATGACCCGTAGTGTCTGGCCCCATTACAGCTTTCTAAATAGCTTCTCTTCAAGCTGCAGTGAAAGTTATCAGAGGGGAGACCATCTCTATAAAGACAATATCAAAGGAGTAAATGCTCGAGTTCAATCACCTGAACTTACACAAGATTTACCCAAATCAGAGAATAGCAGCTGGCACTCCAGTCAAGCAACATTGACTTTTAATAGTGGTGGATTTGGCCCTATAGTTTGGTGGAGTGATTTCTACATAGACATTACTAAATAAATGGCTAGAGAAACAAGTTGGCTTCATTCCTTTCGTGGGAATGTTCCATAAGAGAAAAATCTTCCAGCAAGTTGATGTTCTCCCCAAACTCCTTCTAAGAATGAGCACCTTCTCTCTGCATGTCTGTGAACTGTTATCACTGTAGCATGAAGGGGGACATGTGGAAAAACATACACAAAGGACTTGCCTGCTCTCTCATGCTTTCTACTTTTCTGATACAGCAGTTCTAGATAATAATTATTATTATTATAAACATTTATATAGCGCCAGCCATGTGCCTGTTGCTGTACAGAACATAGATATAGACGCAGTCCCTGCCTGTGGCTTACAATCTAAAAGACAAAGGGGAGGGGGAGAGACAGGGGAGAAGACAAACAAACATTCAGGCGGATGCGAAGTCTCAGGTGCGTGTGCTTGGCTTGGTTACAATCAGGTTGGTTGCAGCAGTCTGCAGAGGAGGGCAGGTATATGGGAACGACTAGCAGGCAATGGGAAAGGCGGCGAGGGAAAAGTGGGTCTTGAGGAGGTATTTGAAGGAGCGGAGGGAGGGGGCAAGGCGGATGTGGGCAGGGAGGGAGTTCCAGGCATGGGGGGCAGCGAGGGAGAAGATGAGGAGTCCCTTATAGAGGATGTCCTGCTACTGAGATGACCATAAAATATTTTAATGTCAAAATTTTCAGACTTCCTTCAGATATGAATCCTGTGTCATTTTGTCTTGAAGACTAAAGTCTTTATGGAGTTCAGGGGCCATGTGGAGAAATCAGGCTTCAGTCTATTCTTCTGGAGCTTTTATCTTCTAGCTAGCATGGCTACTACGACCATGGTGACAACGATTGCTCCAGCAGCTCCACAAACCATCAGCCTAGGAGACTTCCGTGCACTTGTGCTGTCTGGCATCTCTCACCTGTGTAGAAGAAGGTCTGGGTGGAGGGACACCTGGAGAAAGGAAACCAAAGGTGGTTTGTGTTGAAATTTTTACAAGCGCTTACACTTGAAATCCAAACTCCTGAAGGAATTGAGGAGTTTGGTTGGTGAGGTCCCAGGACCGAACAGTCCGATCACTCCAAGGGGAGCTGAGGAAGATAGAAAGCCTGAGGGAAGGTATTCAATATCTCAAGCTCACATGTATGCTGGATACTTTCCTCTAGGACAGTGGATTCCTTTTGTCTCTGTGGCGCTTAATGCCTTCCTTCCCTACGCCGACATATTCCTGGCCCTCTATTCCTCTTACGCTTGTCCTTCTCTTCCCACGCCCACCTCTACGGCGGCGGCGGCTGCTGCCTCTCAAAGCAGCTGAGGAAATTTTAAAAATGGGTCTTCTCTTCCCTTGCTGGTTTGGACATTCATGATAATATTACACCCACCCTGTGTGCTCTGCCTTGGCTGCCTGTAGAGTTAAGACTGGGGGTGTTTTTAAACAAGATGCTAACACGTATCGCCACCAAGGAGCCATTCATCTGGCCACCCCCCGTCTGAAGGGGGTGCAGGAGGATGCACACTCCTCTGAGCCACTTACAGTGCACTGCCAAGGAATCTGGAGTGTGCCGTGCCAGACAAGCCAACCATGTGCACCGCAACGGGCACTATCTGAACTGGGCGGCAGACCGGTCCCCTGCCGAGAGGCACTGTGGCTGGAGGGCACGGCCTCTGCAAGTCACAGGAACTGGCTGCAAGCGCTAGGGAGTCCGGTTCCCCAACGCTCACTCCTGGGACAAGTCCATTTCAAAGGCCAGGCCAGTGTGCTTCCCCCGCGGTCCGTGGCGGGGCAACTGCACGGTGGCTGCCCCGGTAGCCACGCTGGGAACCGCCCATTAGATTCCGTCCCCACGCCCTCCACCTGATTGGCCGCTCCGCAGCTGTGTCACTCTGACACCCCCACCTTGCTAGTTTGAATGGCTTAGCCCCTGGCTGTTCTGGAACCTCCCCCTGTTCGCTATCTGCACTCAGGAGCCATCCATGGTTTGGCATTCTGTCCTTGCGCCTTACACTGGCAGCTCCCCAAGTGTGCAACTTACTCCCCTCGGATGTATGTCTCTGGGCCTCCCGCCTCACCCCTAAAAACCATCGAGAGACCTTTTTTATTTATTCTCTGGGTGTTTTTAGAGAATCCACGGCTGGTTTCCCTTGAATGTACTTTTTCCTCCCTCTTCCCCTTTTCAGCTTTTTTCATTTTATTTTAGGTTTTAATTGTATTATTTTTGTAATTGAATGTATGTTAATGTGATGTGCTCCAAGCACCATTTGGCGGTGGGGCAGGGGGGTGCTTTATTAATAGAAATAATTACTGTTTCACCCAGTGGCTACAGCTCAAATCAGAGGAACCCATGCTACAGAAATGGGGGCGCAACTGGTGCTGTTGTGGAAATTCCCTCTAGCTTAGCCAGAGCAGAGCTGCTGGGGGAAGCTTGACAATAGCACCCGTACTCCCCTGTAGCAAGCCCCCGATTCGAGAACCTTTGCTCTAGGAGAAAATCACCGGCTCTGCCTTCCAGCGCAGGGGGCAGGGCTCACCGAGCCATTTGGGTCCCCTGGAATCGGTCCCTGCTTTCCCCTGACGAGAGGATTCCCAGAGCTGAGCAAAGGATTGGCTGATGCAAAATACCTAGTTTCTTCTTCTTTAGACGCAGTCAGCCAGCCGTTATCGGTAAGTATGATGAATAAAGGTTCCGTGTGCGAATGCCGTAGGCTTCCCCCCAAAACCCCACATCGAATTAGAGTTGTGGCGGGATCATACAGCACCGTATGATCCCCTGCAACTCCAATTCCTTGTGGGAATTTTTGCAAAGTCTACTCAAAGAGAACAACTTACCTGCGAAAGATCATCCATCCACAGGCATTCCCTCACGGAACCATTGTATTTGCCATTTGCCTGTCCAACTAACACACACCCTGTCCCCTCTGCCTCCCTTCCTAAAACATCCTTCTTCTCGGTTCTGTTAGGCCTTCTCTAGCTCCTGACCTGCACAGGCTACTCCCTTGAATCAGCCTTGGGTGAGCCAGATGAGATGCACAAGTCTGAATGCTACGTGGCCCCATGGCAGGCGATCGGCTCCACCACACTTCGGAGCCAGCCGAGGAGCCACCCGCGGAAGCGGCTGCTCAGCCCTCCCCCTCCCAACTGAGAGCCGGCCCCTGGCTGTGAGGTGGCCACAGGCAATGGGCACTCATGTGGTGTGTGGCGGGGCAAGCACACCCAGCCACACAGGTTTCCCTGCCTTGGGCAGCCTTATCTCACTTGGGGAACGTCTGCTCCGTGATGCGTCCTCGGGATTTTCTCAAGGATGTGTCACAGAGCAGGTGGCTGTCTGCCCCCCTCCCCCACGGGCAGGGCATGGAGAGACAAGCCACTGCACTGCATGGCTCATTGGCCCAGGGAGGGGCACCCAAAGAGTGTTAGCCACCCCAGGCAGTCTCATGTGGCTGCACCCCCAGTCTCCCCGCATGCCGAATGTTCATTCAACCCAAGGTCATTGTCTAGTCGGTGCGTGGTACCTGCAGCTTGCTTTCCCTTTCACGGTAACACAAATGCCCTTGTTTTGACAAGGGTTTGGGTCACATGGGTCTCGCAGATAGGATGACCAGTCTTCCAGGGGAGCAGATCTCCTCTGCCTTTCCAGAATGAGCCCATCATTGATGAACCGTGTGGGTCTAACTGGAACCTCGGTCTTGTTAAGATGGGTTAGATCTTTATAAAGGGGAGAAAAACATTAGAAAACGGTTACTGGCATTTCCAATCAAAATGAAATGAAAGCCATCATTTCAAAATCAACATTGTAATATGAAACGTCCTTTCATTCAATTGTTTTAAAACTCTGAAACCAAAATAAAATGCCACGTCTGGTTATTATTAAATGAAAATAATCCTTTTGTTTGAAATACTTATTTAAAATTAAGTTTGATTTCCTGCTCTGCATCCTGCGCGGCGTTGCCGGCAAAGTCACGCGGGGGGCGGGGGCCTTTCGGACCGGCCAATCCCCGTACATATTAGGGTGGGCGTTCTGCCCCGTGGCCCAAATACGAACGGGGGGGAGCATGTCTGAAAGTGGCCTTAGACCACTTGTTACATGTTATCAAATTACATGTTATCAAAGTGAACAGTAACAGTTTAATGAGAAATTAGACAAATGAAAATTAGCATACGACCACCATTTTGAAATGCAAATTTGAGGGTGTTTCCAGGCTTCAGTTTTGTCTGATTTTGGATATGCTAATCAGCTGTCATTTTTGAATAGATATGTTCAAACACTTCTGTGGCATTTTTACCCAGAATTCGTGCCTTTTTTTTATCTCTTTCCTGTACTAACAGGCCCTTTTAATTTTATGAAGAGAGAAGTTTCCATACCTACAAATTCTGCAAAAATAATAAGATCATTGTTTTTCAAGAAATTCCTTCGTCTCAGCTGTGCATGAGAGATGAAGGTAGTCCACCCCCAGCTCGGACTTTTATAACAGTTGCATGAAGCATCAAATATTCCAGTGAGAGATGGTTTATCCCACATTGAGGTATCATTTTTATCTGCAAAATAACACCAATTACACATAACTAAAGCAGTACATGTTGCTCCCCAGGCTTAGAAGATTGGAGGGTTAGGCCCTACAGAGATTCTCAGCATCCCACCTCAATTACATTGAGATCACAAGGTTTTGGCAAATTCTTCCTGGGCTCTCAGCGGAAGCGCCTTTCCAGAGGTGAATCTTCCGCCCAACTCTGCCTGACTCCCTGCTGCAATTGCCACACCCCAAACGTTGGCATCTTTGCCTCTTGCAGTGCTCTGCGCCTTCTCCTGATGCCTCGCCCTGGGTGCACATGTGACGGTGGTCCAACGGGGCCGAGAGCAAAGCCACGATGGACACAGGCTGGGGCACCAAACAAACGTGCCCTCGGCCAGGGCACCGGGGAGGGTGGGGAGAACGAGACGTGTAGCTGGCCGGCCCTGCCCCTCACGCTGTGACCAGCATCCCTCCCTGCCATGACAAGCAGCTATGGTGGCCAATGAGACACAGCCACGACCCTACAACAGATGTGCCTATAGCCCACTGTGGCCTGCTTCGGCAGACCTTAGCCTGGACTGTGACCTCAGAGCCCGGACTAGCCGCCGGCTCGGCTTGGGTCAATCCCGGGCCAACATCTGGACGTGCCTGTGCCCACAGGCAGGTGAGGGCCAGTCAAAAGCATGACAAATCAGGCCGTGGTGAGCTGCTGTCACGTCTGTTTTGGCCCACCGTCCTTTCCTGGCCTCACCGGACCACCAGTCCTTTTACCACCTCTTGTATGTGGACCCTGAGACTCACACAGGTCAAAATGGGCATCTGCGGATCAAACAGAACAAAGTAGCAACCCTAGCCACAGGACTGCCACACTTCGGGCCACAGCTTCTCTCTAGTGGCCCAATAACTAACTGGCACCTTTATTTTATTTATTTATTTATTTAATAGATTTCTATTAAACCCGGGATTTATAAGCCTATCCCGGGTCATCTGACGTGGCCGGCTCGCAGTCACACCCTTGACTGGGTTCAGCAGCCGGGCGAGTTTTCACTGGCGGCCAGCAGTTGCCTCTTCCTTGCTTGGCCTGAAATGCCTTAACAGGAAAGGTGTTTGCTATCTCCCAGCTGCTCCTCGGAGCCACACCTATGCAGAGACCTACCCGGGCCCCTCCTGCGTCTGACCCTGCAAGTACTTAGGGGCCACAGATTACAGACCAAAAGACTGATCCAGTCTGGCAGTTCCTATGCGTGTATACACCCTTATCCCCATTACAAAGGAACCCCAGAGAGGAAGTCAGAACTAGGAACAGAACCTAGCTTCCAGGCTTTGTCTGTACGTCCCTGTACGTCCCTGGGGGGCGTAGCTGGAATAGATGCAGCCGGTGCACTTGCACCTGGGCCCGGGGAGCCCACACGCATGTAGAATCCATGTGCATTCTGGGGTGGAATGCCCCGGCAGAAAGCTCTGCACCAAGGCCTATTTCCAGCTTGCTACACCCCCGGTCCCCTTCATTCCACTGCCTTGCTCTCATGCTGGCTGTTTCAGTCACTTCGGTTCAGATTCAAAGCCACATACTTGCAATAACTTCACTCTTTCTTGTCGTTAAGCTCTTGCTCGAAGACATTCTGTTCCTGATGTCTGGGTCCTGGTCCATCACTGTAAGGACAACTTGTCTGTTTAGAGCTGGCCACTCCAGGATGCCGTCGTTCTCGCCACTGGAGAGGAAGAACCCAACATAGGTGTAGTTTTCATATACAGACCCATTCGCACCTCTGGGACGCACAGTTATACCATACCCATAGCCCTCAGGGCTGTAAAACCGGGGGCTATCCAAAGCAGCACCTGCAGGGGCAATGTCAAGGATGTGGGTGAAATTCCTAATCAGCCAGACAGCATTGGGGCATGGGGTTTCTGTCAGGGTGATATCATCAACCGAAATTCCTCCAGATGAGACATTCGAGTTGCCCCTTAAGCCTTGGAAGAGATATCGGAACCTTCCTTGAGTGCTGAAGGACACATGGGCAATTTTCCAGTTCTGATCACTGGTATCTCCTAAGGGAGCAAAGAGAGACAGCAGAGTGTTGAGTAACAAAGTGCGTTCGTTACAGGTTTAACAACACCCATCACTTTGTGTACCAGAATGTCCCTAAGCCTCTGACTGCTGGAGCTGGGGGTAAATGTCAGGAGATATGGGCTCGGGCACATCCTCTGAAGCCTCTAGTCATGGCCACTGCCAGAGAAAGGCTGTTTGGGCTATGTGGACCCAGTACGGCAGTTCTTATGTGTTAACCGAACGTCAGGGCTCCAGGCTTCCTCTATAACAGCGCTGAAGGGTAGAGATCTCCGATTGCCACATGCCCCACTGCTGCCTGTATACCACCCCCATTTTGTCAAGGAACCATCCTTCACCCTGCAGGAGATTCATAGCTCCTGATCACACACAAGAACATAAGCAGTGCCAGACTGGGTCAGACCAAGGCTCCATCTAGCCCAGCATCCTGTCTCCGACAGTGGCCAATCACGGTGGCTTGGGAGAAGCACCCAACAGGTCACAATGGGGGGATCCATTCCCTGTTTTCCCCCAGCTCCCGTCGTGTTCCCTGATCCTGTCTGACTAATAGCAGTTAATGGACCCATCTTCCAGAGACTTGTCCAAATCTCTCTGAAACTCCGCTCTAGTACTGGCCCTTACCCCAGCCTCTGGCAGTAGATTCCACAACCCAATTATACGCTGAGTGAAAAAATATTTTCTTTTCTTTGTTTTAAACTTGCCCCCCATGAGTTTCATGGCATGTCCCCTAGTTCTAGTACTAGCTGAGAGGGTAAATAACTGATCCTTGTTTATTAGTTCCACCCCACTCATGATTTTATAGACCTCTATCCTATCTCCTCTCAGTCGTCTCTTCTCCAGACGGAACAGCCCCAACCTACCAAGCCTCTCCTCCTACGGGAGCCCTTCCATGCCCTTGATCATTTTTGTTGCCCTTCTCTGCACCTTTTCTTGTTCAGCGATGCCTTTTTTGAGATGGGGCGACAATATTCGAGGAGCGGTTGCACCATTGATTTGTAAAGAGGTATTATGACATCCTCAGTTTTATTCTCTATCCCCTTCCGAATAATTCCTAACATTCTGTTTGCTTTTTTGACTGCTGCTGCGCTGCGGATTTCAGTGTATTGTCCACAACCACCCCCAGATCCTTTTCCTGAGTGGTAACAGGTTTGACAACACAAGGATGCAATTTCATGATGACTGAGACTGCATTTTTGACACACCCACTGCTGGGGCAACTCCTTGTCAATATTTTCAGTCTCTACATCACTTCTTCCTTTTCTTTAAAGCTTTCACCCATTTTTGTTTTTTTAAAGAAAGCTTTGTATAAAGCAATATCATTAAAATAAGTTAGCTGGGCTGCAATTATCTTTCATGTGACTCTGATAAGGGCGACAGTGCAAACAGTATAGTCTCATTGTCTCCTGGTGTTCCTCACCATCTCTTTGTTGATTACACCTGTTGTCTCTTTTCTGATTTTTGGATTGCAAGCCCTTTGGGTCACGAATCATCTTTATTTGGTCTGTGCTTGTACAATGGCTAGCACAATGGAACCCTGGGTGATGCCTGAGGTTCTTAGAAACTACCACTAAAATATATTAAACAATCATAACAGAGGTTGAACTTGTCCTTTTTGTTGCATTTCTTATCATCATTTCAAAACATCTCCTATTTCTCCTCTAGTCTTTGGGGATTATAGGTCAGTTTGTTCTCCACCCTTCCCTTCTTGATAGTCACAGAATCGCTATTTCTGCAGGCCCAGACACTCACTCCAGTAGCCTCTGTTCCCTGAGAGAAGTCTGGTTTTCTGCATATGACTATGGGCGTTTTTAGATGGGAGAGCTTTCCCCTGTATGTTAAAAGTCTGTGTTGGGGAAAAAAACCACGGGGGGGGGNGGGGGGGTAGGCGGGGATTTAGACACTCCTCCCTGGACTGGAAGTGGCTCAGGCACCGTTAGAAACAGCGGCGCCAGGTGGCTCCCGGAGGTTCTGAGATGTGGACTTGTTAAGACCTCGGCTGTCGGGGTCCGCATTACCAGGTCCGCATCTCAAAACCTCCGGGAGCCACCTGGGGCCGCGGTTTCCAATGGCGTCCGGGTGATTTCTAGTCCCGGAAGCTGCCTCTGAATCTCGCGGGGGGCCGGGGGGCAGTGACCCTGCCCAGTTCTCAGACTTGGGTGAATGACTGCCCAGTCAGGCCAGCCTGCACATTTAAAGGGTGAGGGGCCAAGAGCTCTGCCCTACCCCATTCCAGTGTAGCCTCCGCCCTTTTCTGACTGTAGTGATATCATGGTGCTCAGCAGAGGGGTTTGTCTAGGTCAAAAGGAGCAGGGCAGAACTCCAACCTCTCTGCCCTGTATACTTTCAATGAGCACCCAGGACGACACAATCCGCCTGTCAATTGCGACTGACATATTGGTCACTGCTTTTCTAGATTGTTGGACTCCCTCTCTCTCATCATTGCCTCATCACCACAATACAAAACTTGGTAATGCTTGATCTGCTATTAGCCAAACTGCTGCTTTAAAAGGAAAACTACAACCTTCATGGTGACGGAGAATTCCCCTGTCACAGTTAGGATTTAACACCGACTGTGCCCCCGGATTCTGGGACTATTGCCTAATCAGATCGTAAGATGGTGACTCCAAGGATCTAACAAAATGGTTGCATTTCCTGAACCAGTATCGCTCTTCTTAGCAACGTGTGACTTGCATCTTTGTGTGCTTGCCGGACCACTTTTAGGAATACCTTGGAAAGTCTTGATTTTAACCAGCTTGCGAATATTTCCACTGCCATCATCCTCCTTCACCCAGATAACAAGCTTGTCAGAGGAACTTCCTGTCATTTTATAGAAGAACTGAAGACACTGCTGTGTTCTCTTTGGGTAAAGAATCCGGGATTCTAGAAGAGCCCCATCTTCTGCATTTCCCGAGCTGGTGTAAAAGTGCATGAAGTAGCCAGCATCTGTGGAAAAGATGTACATCTGTTATTCCCTCTTTCTTTCTCTTACAGGTACAGAAGTCATCATTCCATTGGTATTTAATGGTGCTATTTTGGAGTGAATTAGCATCACTATTGCCACGCACACTGAACTTCCCTTTCTTCCTTACTAACGATATTTGGAATTCTTGGCTTTATATAGCAACTGTTTTCAGAGATCCCAGTGCCACTGTTCTACAGGTATTAATAACCTCCTTTCTCAGTTAGAAAAACTGAGACTCCTCAAAGTTGAATGATTTGCCAAAGGCGATGAAAGGAAACAGTGAAAGAGCAGAGAGACCTGACATCCAGGCCCTGCCCCCTTTCTGCCACCAGACGTCACTCAATGCCTTTCAGTCCAATACTTCGACAAAATCAAAAAGAGAGAGGAAAATTAGGCACTTACCTCTGAATTTTCCTTCTGCGGGGGAGCCTCCTGGCCGGCCAGTCAGGACAGCAGGGTAGATCCCGCCAACTACCACTAGGAGGCAGACAATCACATTTTCTGGAACCTATCCCCAGGGATCTATTCTTATCTCCCCAGCCTTATCAACCTGCTTGTCAGTTAAGCTATTCTTAGTTTGTGCTATAAACTATTGTTCTGTAAACTATTAACTAGAGAACTGAAGAGTAACTCTCTCTCCCCTTTTTCATGAGCAAAATAACAGTTCTAGGTTAAGTTCTAGGCGTCATGGCAGTAATCCCGCGATCAGACACCACAGAGTTAGACTCGCTCCTGGTGGGGACTGGCCAGCCAGGAGGATCCCCCGCAGAAGGAAAATTCAGAGGTAAGTGCCCAATTTTCCTTTCTCCCGGGGGATCCTCCTGGCCGTCCAATCAGGACAGTAGGGACGTACCAAAGCGGTACCCCAGTCCAATGTCACAGAAGGGAAAACGAGGGAGAGAGAACAACCAGATAAACAGTGCACTCCTCCAGGCAGCGCCTCTGCTCAGAGGACTGCCTGAAGGACTCTTCTCCCAAAGGCTGCGTCCACCGAGTCCTGCAGTGGAATCCTGTAGTGTTTAGTGAAGGAATGCACCGAGGACCAGGTCGCAGCTCAACAGGAGGCTGCATTTCTAAATGCTTGAGAAGCGGCAGCTCTCCTAAGGAAATGTGCGAATACCCCTCTGCCTTATAGGCCTCCGTGATGCAGAGTCATCCATTTGGCGATTAATGCCTCTGATGCACTCATTCCCCTCCTTTGAGGGTTATACGAGACAAAAAGGGCCGGAGATTTCCTGAATGTTTTCGTTCTGTCCAGATATATTTTCAGAGCTCTCCTAACGTCAAGGTCTGCCAAGCCCGTTCTAATGGGTGAACTGGATTGGGGCAGAAAGATGGGAGACTCACTTCCTGTTACCTACGGAAACGGGAATCCACCTTGGGGCTAAAAGCCGTGTCCAATCTCAGGACCACCGAGGACTCCTCGAAGGAGCAGAGAGCTGGGGTCCATGGAGAGAGCTCCTAATTCAGAGACTCTCCTAGCAGAGGTAATCCCCACGAGGAAGGCTACCTTAAGTGACATATAGTAGAGGGATACCGCATTAAGCGGTTCAAATGGGATCTTGGTGAGAGCTCTGAGGAGGAGGTTCAAGCTCCAAGAGGGAAAGCGATGGACTACCGGAGGAGATATAATTCTGGCTTCCTTGAGGAAATGTCTCACGTGGGGGTGGCTGGATACCCTGCGGCCCTTAACTGTGCATAGCACACTATTAAGCGCTGCTACTTGCCTCTGTAGGGTGTTGGGTTTTAGATCTTTTTCTAACTCCTCTTGAAGTAACTCTAAGATACTCCTAGTGGACGCCCTGTCTGGCCTAACTGCCCTACTCTCACCCCATGTAGCGAATGTAGCCCAGGTGCTCTGATAAATGCGCCTGGTTGCCGGACGCCTGGACTGTAGCATAGTGTCTAGTACTTGGAGACAACAGCCTAAACTCCTCAAGGCCCTCATCTCAACTTCCAGGCTGTCAGTCTGAGTGATGTTGGGTTGCCATAGTGGATAGGACGCTGAGTCAGTAGGTCCAGGAGGTCCAGCAACCTGAGTGGAGGTTCTGAGCTTAGATCTTGCAGGTCCGCGAACCATGGCCTCCGTGGCCAGAAGGGGGCCACCAGAATGACCTCTGCTCCTTCATTCTTTATTTTCGCTATGGTTCTCTGTATGAGTGGAAACGGAGGGAAGGCATATAGACGACGCTGGGGCCATCTGATGTTCAGAGCGTCGAAGGCTATTGCCCTGCGGTCCGGATGCCGAGAGACGAAGATTCTCACCTTCACATTGACCGGGGATGCAAACAGGTCTACTGTGGGGGAGCTGAACTGATTGGTTATCATTTGGAATGCCATCTGGAGTAGAGACCACTCCCCTTGGTCCATTTCCACCCTGCTGAGCCAGTCGGCTTCGGTTGATTTGTCCCTTGATATGCACTGCCCGGATGGACCGTAAGTTCCTCTCCGCCCATCTGATGAGTGTGGAAGCCATCTGGTGGAGCAACTTTGGACCTTGACCCACCTTGGTGGTTTAGATAGGTCTTTGCCACCATATTGTCTGTATACACAAGGACATCTTTTCCTCGAAGGGTCGGAGCCAGGTTCCGCAGCACCAGGTAGATTGCTCTCAACTCCAGCCAACTGATGTGATGGTCCTTTTCCCAAGGTAGCCATTTCCCTTGTGTCGTCATGTTCTGTGCGTGTGCTCCCCAGCCCTGGAGACTCGCGTCTGTTGTTATGGTTGTCATCTCCAGATCCGCATGGGGCATTCCGGGGGTGAACTGGTGTGGTTGCATCCATCAGGTGAAAGATCTCTTGAGCTCAGCTGGAATCAGGATCCATGGATTTTCCCCCTGAATCAATATGTCCTGCCATGAACGAAGGAAACATTGGAGAAGTCTGGCATGGAACCTGGCCCATTGTATGATCCCCAAGCAGGAGGTCATGGCTCCCAGATGACTCGCCAGGGTCTTGAGCCTGGCTCTGCAAACCTTTGTGATCTGTTGGATCAACATGGTGAGCTTCAGTTGTCTCTGTTGTGAGAGGAAGAGCCTGCAGCACCTGGTGTTCAATATCACTCCTAGGTGCTCCAAAGTTGAAAGGGTGTGAGATGGCTCTTCTTGAGATAGACCATGAACCCGTGATCTTGTAAGTACGTGATAGTCCTGTGCATGTCCCTCTATGCCTGCTCGTAGGTTGGGGATCGTATTAGAATGTCGTCGAGGTAGGAATGCAGTTTGATCCCCTCCGTTCTTAGATTTGCTATGAGCACTACCAGGACTTTGGTGAATGTCCTCGGAGAAGTCGCTAGGCCGAACGGGAGAGCTGTATACTAGCAATGTCACCTGGCATAACTGAACCTGAACCATTGCCTGTGGGATGGCAGGACAGGTACGTGAAGGTAAGCATCCTTCAGGTCGAGCAATGTTAGCCACTCTCCCTTCATGATCACTATGCAGATGGGCTGCAAAGTTTCCATCTCGAATTTTTGTACCTTGACGACTTGCTTCAGCTTCTTCAGATCCAACATTGCTCGCCATTCGTCCGACTTCTTCGGCCCTAAGAACAGAATGGAATAAAGCCCGTGGCCTTTTTCGTGGTGGGGGACTGCTTCGATGGCTCTGATGGATAGGAGTCTGGTAATTTCCACCTGCATCACCGTTTGTTTGTCGTAGTTGCTGGATACTGGCGAGGCCCAGAAGAACTGTCGGGGGGAGTGAGAGAACTCTATTGTGTATCCCCATTGTATGGTACAGATGACCCAGGTATCTGTGGTGGACTCGCTCCATTGGTCCACAGATAGTTGAAGCCTGCCCCCCAGTCTCTCCTGTCCGGCCTGACTGGCCGGAGCCCAGTCATGCCTCCATTTTGGGGTGATGTGTGTTCTGACACTGCTTATTTCTGATGTCGTGCCCCTTTTGTTTTTGCCACCGGGGTCTGTATCTCAGTTGGTTTCCCCTGTGGGGAAAGAAGGCCCGTCTGGAACCCCCAGGCACTGAGAAGGATGCATTGTAGGGACAAAAGGATCGCTTTTGGACCCCCACGCTCTGGAGTGTCTGATTCTTGGTTTTATCGGTGGCATTCGCTAGCACCTTATACAGGCAAACTCCGAAGAGCTTGTGGCCCTGGAATGGGCCGCTGACCAGAGTGTTCTTGGATATGTTGTCTCCTTTCCACGATCTCAGCCACAGCCGTCGTCATGCTGCTACATTGGATGCGGCCGCCCAGGACGCCCAGCAATGCATGTCGGTGGATGAATCGGCTACGAAGGTGTAGGCCAGCTGGTTTGTAGTAGAAAGAACCCTGGTCATCCTCGTGGAGACTCATGGATCCCTGGCTCGTTTGATCCATGTCATCAAGGCCCTTGAAAAATAAGAGGTTAGCGTGGCCATCTTTATAACAGAGGATATTTCTTCGAAGTTCCTTCTCAGGTTGCATTCAATTCCCTTGTCTGTTGGGTCTCGGGGGTAACACTCCCCCTTGGTGGGGAAAACCGAGTTTCTGGCAGAGAGGCTGCCGCTGCATCTACCTTAGGAATGGAGGGCAGGGCATTCTTGCTCTTAGAGAGGGAATAAAGCGATAGTTGGGATTTAGACGTTCTGGAGGCCTTATTGGGTCATTCTCTCTTAATGATGCGCTCGTAGGCCTTGTCGAAGACCATCCCCTTATCTCTAGCTCGAGGAAGATACTTCCTCCTCTTCCTCAGAGTCTGACGAGGCTTCCTTGTCCTTCTTTTGTTTGAGATGGAGGGCCTTGGTGACCAGGTCATAGATCTGGTCCCTATATTTACTGGGGAAATATCTGTCTGCCTCTGAAGAGGTGTCTAACCCCGGTTCCTCCTCTCCTGACTGGGCCCCCGCTGTCTGATTCCTGATCAGAAACCTCCCCCTCTTCTTCGCTGGCCTCCTCGCGCAGCGGCCTGCCCTTTTTCTTCCTTCTCCTCTCCCCTGCTCTTTCCTCCTCTGAGGATTGGACTGACAGGACCTTCTCTTGGGGTTCTGACCCCGAAGAGGTTGCTGAGTCAAGGGGCCGAGCAGGTTTGCAAGGTTGCTCGACGCTCGGGTCTTTACCCTTTCCTGCCCCTTTGGAGCAGCCTTTGAAGGGGTGCTCTTTCCCATCACGTGAGAGGGATCGTTTCCTCTTCAGTTCAGAGAGGATTTCCCTCAAAACCTCCATATGTGGGTCTTGAGCTGGGGGAGGAGTGCGGGGGGGCTCACTGCAGCAGCCTGCTCTGCTGCCTCTGCTTGCTCCGCCGAGGCTCTGCATCTGGTAGCCATTTTCCCCCTTGTGTTTCCCGCCGGCACTAAGCGCAGCCCAAATGGGGGAGGGGCAGAGAAGGGCCTGGCCAGTCGAGGTGCCGCGTGCCTGGTTGCAGGCCGCGGGGGGAGACGGATCCGGCCAGGGACTCCTGAATCCTGCATTGTCCTTTGGGCGTTGTGCCAGGCTGTAGGCCGCGAGCGGTGGCTGGTCTTGCGGGAGGCGGGGTGCTTCGGCGCTCTGCGTCAGGGCTATATATGCCAGGTTACTGCCGCAGCAACTGCTAGAGAGGGGTGGGAAAGGAACTCCGTGCCGCCTTCAGTCGGGGGAGGGAGGCTGTATGGGGCCGCCCGGTGGGACCGGATCCTTACCCGCCGTTGTTCTCTCAGTCTCAGGGCAATGTTCCGGGGTGTCTGAGCGCCAGTCCGCCCTCTGCTGCAGCAATTCAGCTGAGCCCGGGCCTCCCCACCCCAGCTGCCTCCTTCTAGGCTGCTACTCCCGCTCCTCGGGGACCCCCATACCAACAGGGAAGGGGGCGCCTGGTAGCTGCTTCAAAATCCCTTCAGGGAAGGGAAGTGAACAGGGAGAGGAATTCCTTCTCCCCTGGCACCCAGAGCTCCTTCTTATCCTTTTCTTTCTTTTTTTTTCCCTAAGGGCTGTCTCACTTGAGAGATGGTCAGCCTGCTTCCTAGCTGTGTCGAGGCAATTTGATTGTCTGCCTCCTAGTGGTAGTTGGCAGGATCTACCCTACTCTCCTGACTGGACGGCCAGGAGGATCCCCCGGGAGAAAGACTTTAAGACTTCTCCCCATTTCAGGCCACACTGAAAAACATTTCATGCTACACAGGCCAGAGCCCTCAGAGCACTCTATGTTGAGAGAGGAGCATCAAAGTTCTCTTCAAGAGGATGGGGTCTGCTAGACCCCTCTGCATGAGTGTGGGGCTAAGGAAGTCCCGCAGAGCACTATTCGTTGTGGTCTGCCTGGGAGGGATTGCCGGAACCTGCCCTATAGGCCAGGCAAACCAAGAAGGTGTGCTGAACGTAAAGGGACATTGGAGGAGCTGCCATGGGCCAAGAAGCAGCACACGGGCTGGGGGTTCACCATCCCTACTTTAAGAAAATAATGTCAACGCAATCATTTGGATTGAATTCTTTCCTCATTTAGAACTGTTATTAATTATTATTATTATTATTATTATTAGCATTTGTATAGCACCACCTGTGTACCTGGTGCTTTACAGAACAATGAGATAGAGGTGGTCCCTGCCTAGGGCTTACAATCTAATAGACATGGAGGGGGGGAGACAAGGAGAGGGGACGTAGGGAGAGACAAGGGATAAAACGTTCAAGCAGATGCGAAGTCTCAGGTGCACGTGCTTGGCTTGGTTACAGTTGGCAGGAGTCTGCGGGGAGGGCAGACAGTAAATATTGAAAGGCAAGTTCCAACAGGTGTCAGGAAAGGTGGCGAGGAAGAGGTGGGTTTTGAGGAGGAATTTGAAGGTATGGAGGGAGGGGGCAAAGCAGATGTGGGCAGGAAGGGAGTTCCAGGCATGGGGGGGCGGCAGCAAGGGAGAAGGGATGAAGGTGGTTAGGGGAGCAAGGGAGGCGAGGGAGACCGAGGGAGGGGACAGAGGAGGAGCAGAGAGCGCGTGCAGGAGTGTGTAAGGAGACTAGGGTGGAGAGGTAAGGGGGAGTCAGGCTGTGAAGGGATTTGTACGTGAACACCAGGAGTTTGTGAAGGATGCGTGCGGGAAGGGGGAGCCAGTGAAGTGAGGAGAGGAGAGGCTGCACATGGTCGAAGCGACAGGCTGAGTGGATGACCCTAGCAGCAGAGTTCTGGATGGAGATAAAGGGGGACAGGTGAGAGCGGGGGAGGACAGTAAGGAGGAGGTTGCAGTAGTCAAGGCGAGAGATGACCATGGCATGAACAAGGGTTTTGGCTGAGGAGACAGAGAGAAAGGGGCGAATCCGAGTAATGTTATGGAGGGCAAAGCGACAGGACTTGACAACAGAATTGATGTAAGGTTTAAAGGAGAGGGGAGTATCGAAGATAAAGCCCAAGCTACGGGCTTGGGGAACGGGGCGGATGGTGACTCCATCAACAAGAATGGACAGGGAAGAGGGAGAGGAAGGGTAGGGAGGAAAGATAAGGAGTTCAGTCTTAGCCATGTTGAACTTGAGCTGACGTTGGGACATCCAGGCGGAGATATCAGAGAGACAATTGATGAGGCGAGCTTGGACAGAAGGGGAGAGAGGGGATGGAGAGATAGAGTTGAGTGTCGTCAGCGTAAAGGTGATATTGGAAGCCGTGGGAGGCAATGAGTTTGCCAAGGGACAGGGTGTAGATAGAGAAGAGGAGAGGGCCCAGGACAGAGCCTTGGGGAACCCCAACCAAGAGGGGGAGGGGGAAGGAGTTGGAATTGGGAAGAGACACATTAAAGGAGTGGTCAGAGAGGTAGGAGAAGAACCAGTCAAGGACAGAGCCGCAGAAGCCTAGGGAGTGAAGAGAATCCAGTAGGAGTGAGTGCTCGACAGTGTCAAAGGCAGCAGAGAGGTCAAGGAGGACAAGAATGGAGTAAAGGCACTTCGATTTAGCGACAAGTAGATCATTGGTGATCTTGGCAAGGGCAGTTTCAGTGGAGTGAAGGGGGTGGAAGTCAGATTGGAGAGGGCCCAGGGAGGAGTTGGCAGAGAGGAGATCCAGGCAGCGGGAGTAGACAACATGTTCCAGAAGCTTAGAGGCGAAGGGTAGGAGGGAGACTGGCCGGTAACTAGAGGGGTCAGATGGGTCGAGGGTGGATTTTTTGAGGATGGGAGAGGCAGTAGCATGCTTGAAGGCAGAGGGGAAGGAGCCAGTGTAGAGGGAGAGATTAATGGCATGTAAAAGATGGGGGGCAGGGACAGTGGGAGCAATGGAGGTCAGGAGGGGATTGGGTCGAGACTGAGGGCAGGTGGAGGGGTTGGAGGAAGAGAGCAAAGAGATTTCCTCAAGGGAGGCAAGGAGGAGAGGAGAGAGGGGGTGGTGAGGGAGCGAGGAGAGGAGATGGGTGGGAAGCAATGTCTTGGTGGATCTTGTCAATCTTTGAGGTGAAGAATGACTCGAGATTCTGAGCAGAAATGGAAGAGGTTGGAGGGGGGCTTGAGAAGGGAGTCAAAAGTGAAGAAGAGGCAGCGGGGGTCACGAGAGTAGGATTCAACCGGAAGGCATAGTAGTGTTGCCTCACCAGGGAGATAACGGAGGAGAGGAAGAATTTATAGTGGAGGAAGTCAGGGTGGGAGCGGGATTTGCACCAGAGGCGTTCGGCAGCCCAGGTGCAGGAGCGGAGGTAGCGGATGGTAGGGATGAGCCAAGGACGGGGGTTTGGGGGTCGAACGGGGCAGGAGGAGAGGGGGCCAAGAGAGTCGAGGGTTGTGGTGAGAGAGGCATTGAGAGAGGAAATGGCGGTGTCAGGGGAAGAGGAGGAGAAGACAGGAGGAGGGAGAGGGAGAAAGCAAAATCTAAAGGGTTAATAGCCTGCAGATCACTGAAGGGGCGTGGAGCCGGGGACGAAGATGGGGGTTGGTGGGAGAGGTTGAAGGAAGCGAGGTGATGGTCGGACAAAGGTCAAAGGTCAAAGGAGAGGTCAGCAACAGGACAGTTTCTGGAGAAGATAAGGTCGAGAGAGTGGCTGTCGGTGTGGGTGGGGGAATGAGTCCAGGGGCGGAGATCAAAGAAGGAGGCTAGGGAGAGAAAGTGGGAGATGGAGGGCTGGGAAGGTGCGTCGCCGTCAACATGGATGTTGAAGTCACCTTCTTCCTCTCCGATGATACCCCCACTCTCATTCTTGGTGAGTCAGGATTTGAAGTCCAGGAGAAAAGAGGAAAGGGGTCCGGGGGGGCAGCGGTAGATGACAGTGACATGAAGGCAAAGGGGGGAGAAGAGACGCACAGAGTGAGCCTCGAAGGAGAGGGAGGGGAGAGGGGCTGGCAAGGAGAAGGCCCACGCCACCACCCCGGCCTTCTGGGCGGGACCGGTGAGAGAAGGAAAGGCCTCCAGAAGGAAAGAAGCGGTGAGAAGGAGAGAAGGAAAGGCAGCGGTGACAGAGTCAGAGGGAGAGATCCAGGTTTCAGTAAGTACAAGGAGTTGGAAGCGGTGAGAGAGGAAGAGGTTGTGAATGAAGGGGGCTTTGTTAATGGAAGAGCGGCCGTTCCAGAGGGAGCAGGAGAAGGGGAAAACAGAGTGTTCTCTTGAGCTGAATTGTTTCCAGGCTTTATTTCCTGTTGCTAGTTAAGCTGGGCCATTCTGTGAAACGTGTTGGGCAGGGCATAGCTAGGTGGGAACGGGCCCCAGTGCAGAAGATGGAAGGGTCACTTCAGCGTGCAGATGCACTCTGCAGGTGTGTGGGCCTCACGTGTAGGCCTTGCTGCAGCTGCAGCTGCTTCACCTATTATAGTCATGTCTCCACCATTGGGAGCTTTCAGATATCACAGAAGGGAGTCTTTAAAAGCCGTGAAACGTGCCATGTGGCTTCCCGTGGAGTGATTTGTGATGTCAGAACCTCGTACAAGCAAACCTTTGAAGAGCTCTCCCAAACATTGGGTTTTGGAGGGGTAGCCTCCAAAATTTTCGACATGTTTCCCATGGGGAGCCATGGAGTTATATCACGTGATACAAGGATTCAGACATCACAATTCATTCAGTAGAAACCCCCCATAGGGTTTGAAAGCTTCTACTTTATAATTCCGGAAGAACCCTTAGTAGAAGAGTGGGCTAAAGTGTGGTCGCCATGTTGGTCTCAACCTTAGTAAAG
Source organism: Sphenodon punctatus (assembly GCA_003113815.1). Taxonomy (NCBI): domain Eukaryota; kingdom Metazoa; phylum Chordata; class Lepidosauria; order Sphenodontia; family Sphenodontidae; genus Sphenodon; species Sphenodon punctatus. Next base: position 3,293,100 of record QEPC01009246.1, read on the forward strand.
GTTGTTCTCAAGTTAGCGCAGTTATGTGACACCCCTGATCGTGGGCCCTGGGGGTTTCTTGTTGTTTTTCCATTCCCCCGGTAAATTCAATAACACGAGACAGAGCTCAAAATCCAGCCCTGAATCGCGTTATTGAATTTAACAGGAGAACAGGAAAATAATGCTAAACCCCCTGTGCCCACGATCGGGGGTTTCATGTGACCGCGCTACCGTGAATTAAACTCGCATTAGTCCCTGCCTCTTACTGAATGGAGGCAAGAAGCCTCTACCTGTATTAATACAGATCTTTACCGATACATATAAGAGCTCTGTTGAAAACGGATATTGACCGCTCTGTTGTTTAAATGCTCTGGGTTTTGTTCATTGCAATTGGGCGTCATACTGCTGCCCTCAAAAGCATCCGCTTACAAACATCTTAATGCCTCACAGCTGCTACCTTTGCCCATGTCCCTAATGGACGTTTGATATTTGTGGAGCATTGCGGGCAACACGGCAAGACACCGACTTTATCAAACGCCACACTATGCTGCCACGGTCCTAACATATTCTATCACGGGTGAACCAGCCCCCCACCCCGACACCCCGCCCAGTGCAGATCCCGTGCTGAAATGGGATGAAAATGCAATTCATTCCTTCAATTCCTGTTCCACCTTTTAGCCTCTGGCCATTTTCGTGGGGCTGAGCCTCAGTTTGTCTAGGCTCCTCCCTGGTATACAAGAGTCACTCACCCCATCCTGGGGAACTCAATAAAGTCAAGCCTCCACTGGTGTAATCTGCCCTGCACAATGAGGATGTACCATGCCGTCCTCCCTCTCCATCACACCCCATTCCTCTATACACCATCACAAACACCTCGCTACTCATTCATCCTCCCTCCCACAGCTGGCTGCGTCCATCATTAACATACGTGTTCATCCAACGCCCAGAGTTCTCACTGCGTGGGGCGGACGGGTGGGGCACTGCATTGCCCTTGCTGGGGTGACCAGATCAAGTGTGTTAAAGTGTCAGTGAAGAGTGTGTCCTGCCAGTCACATTAACTGGTGCAGATGGCTAGATTTCATTCTTCATTGACACATGAAGGCATTCAATGGCCAGAGTCATCTCAAGGCCCAGGACTGGGGTTGGGGCAATCGACATTGTTGCTGCTGACCACAGATTTGCTTTGGGATTCGCAATAAGCAGGTCCCTTGTGATGTGGAGATTTTCCATCGAGAGACACTCAGACAGGCATAGCCCCCAGACGAACCCAGGGCCAGTGATCAATGTGTCCTGTAATTCATGACAACTCCTACAACTAGCTGTGTTCTTAGTAGAGACACGAGCCGAGCCTTCCACCCCCCCGGAGTCATTATGTTGCTTGTGCCTTCTACGCCCCCTCCTCACTTACAAAGATGACCTGCCCTGCCCTGCCCTGCTCTGCCGGCAGTCATCCTCTCCCACTCACCCCACGCCCTGCCCTGCCCTGCCGGCAGCCGTCCCCTCCCACTCACCCCACGCCCTGCCCTGCCGGCAGCCGTCCCCTCCCACCTCCCCACCCTGCCCTGCTGGCAGCCGTCCCCTCATAAATATTGCCTGCTTTGTAAGCTATTGCTTTTAAGTTGGCCATGGCGAAAGCCCGTGCCATAATAAATATTCATTCATTCGTTGTAAGCTATTGCTCAGGAAAGGGAATCCAGAGCCGTTGCCTAAGGGCTCTTGGATCAGGAGGAACTATCCAAATTATTACTACTTTTTCATAAGCTCCAACCTTTTGCATCATGTAGCTGAACTTGCACCAATGATTGGATTTTTGTAAGAAATTTTCTTCTTACTTTGCGATTAAAAATGATGTTCCTCAAGCACTGGCATGCAGAGGCTGTCCCATTGCAGCTTGCGTTATTGTGCCCTTTCCAGAACGCACACTCTTTCCCTCTATCGTATCCCAGACCTGGCCGGAAGAATGTGCTGTAATTACAGGAAGGTTGAGGATTTGGCGTGGGCAATATCATGACGGTAGGGATTGGCAAGCAAATCAAGGGGAATCTCAGTCCCAGGCTGGATTAGTTAGATCACTGGTGTAATGAACAGCACCTTTTCTCAAACTGGTGTCCTCAAAGATGGAGAATTCTTTTCTGACTACAGCTGGGTACAACTGTGAAATATAGAAACTGAAATTTCAAACTCAAAGTTTCCGTATGTGGGGGAAACAGAATGTTGACCGGCTCAATAGCCATTAGAATATGCAGACCAAATAGTATTGAGATTTTGATTAGAAAGGAAAAATTACAACCCAGCTTTATCCTCCAAGCTGCCAATGTTCCCAAGCATTTGCCGAACGGTTTGACACTCTCTCTGCCCCAGTCTCCGGCACGATGTAGTGCCTTCACGAGCCGACCCTCTTCTTTTCCTTGTGCCCCTGATGTATTGACTGCTAGTGGGTGCAGGGGTGTTTTACAGCACAAAAGCAGCTCGGCACCAAACGAAAGACATGATTATTTTTAGGTTACCTCTGCAGCGCCCAATGAGTGTGTGGTCTTCCCGCCCGGCAGCATCACTCTTCTCACGGACCCAGTCTCCATCATCTCGGGTGCCCTGAATCATGCCACAGATATTGGCGAGCTCAAAAGCACACTGGTCTAAAAGGGTGAGGGATGAAGCTGAAAAGAAAGAGTGGGCGGATTAAACAGGACGGTTTTGAAGATGACTCCAGCATTGCGGTTCACATCGTTTAACCCAGAGTTTGTCTACATAGTAATGAATCCCTCGGGACACATAGGGAAAAGGTAAGATTCTGTATCCCATACTCACATGAGCAGGACTTCATTTGGGGAGCGGGTGGCTTGCCAGAGCTCAGCCCCAGCCATTAAATTTAAGGGAGAGCCGAGTCCTGGGCTATGTTCCCACTAGAAGTGTGTATCCCAAAATGTACAAACCAGGAGAAGGTTGAAATTGGACATTCCAGGGTTGGAAACAAAAGCTAGAAAAAACCCGGATCGTTTATTTTACATTTATTAATGACTTTCCTGCCTTGTGCCCTCCACTGTCCATCATTTATATTCAGCTATAGAAAGGCAGGTTAGTCCAGTGGTTGGGTTGCTCACTGGAGAATAGGATTCATTTCTCTCTGCTCTGGCAAGATCTGGGGTAGGGGGGCGTGGCTTCTGGAGCAGGTTTGGACCCCAGCAATTCATTTGTTTCTGCCTGTGAGGGATCCCCATTGATTACCTAGGATTACATTATTTCATATGTACTCACTTTAAACAGAGACTGAATGTCGACTCTTGCTCAGTCATAAAGACTTCAACCAATGAAATAAATCACCACATGCCTAGATGTCCCAATGGTTAGTTACCTCCATTGTTAAACATGTATGATTTATTGTTAGGGCTACGATTCAGTCACAGGTGTTTTTTATGAAAAGCCATGCTGAGGTTGTAGCAAAAAATGAACAAGTCACGGTAAAATCACAGTTTGAGAGGCTCTAATCCCACCTCCCCCCCGCTACAGAAAAAATCCCTTTGGGGGCTGCGCATGGCTGACCACCCACCTGGCAGGTGCAGCAGGGTCGGCTTCCCCTCCCTGCCCCAGGCTGCGTTGGGTGGGGAGGGCTGCCAGGGCTCACCTCCTCCCACCCCCTTCCCAGCCTGATAAATGAATAGAGTAGTGGCAACTGTGGCGGCAGCAGCTTCTTTCAGCGCTCAGTTCAACTGCTCCCTCTCTGGCTGCTTCCTGGCCCCTCCCAACAGGGCCTTCCAAAGCGATGCAGTCTGATGACATCATCTGGCCACACTGCTCTGGGAGGGGCCAAGAAGTGGCGAGAAGGAGCAGTTGCACTAAGCACTGAAAGAAGCCACCGCCGCCGCTCCTCTATTAATTTACCAGGCTGGGAAGGGAGAGGTGGGGCGAGCCCTGGCAGCCCTCCCCACCCAATGCAGCCTGGTGGGAAGGAGAAGCTGTCCCTGCTGCCCCTGCCAGGGGGGTGGCCAGCCAGGTAAAATGAGAGAAATCACAGGAGTCACAGGGAAATTGGAAAAGTTGCGGCGGGGGCCAAAAGTCACTAAAAACAGAACTGCCGTGACCCCTGTGACAAAATCGTAGCCCTACTTATTGTTCTGTTCAAGATCTGCTCCGAACCGGTGCACAGGAGGGGGCTCTTGGTTGCTGCCCATTTTACTGAATTCTTTTCCCTGAGAGGTTTGCTTGAACCCAAGTCTGAGCATCTTCTTGGAGGCAGTGTAAAACTTTTTTATTTGAAAGGGCATTGGGTAGGTGGGGATGAAGGTTGCTTGGGGAAGGCTGGGAATTTTGAGGGGAGGGAGTGTTTTAATATATGAATTTTTATTGTTGTTTTATGATTTTAAGTAGTGCTGAAACTCAGTTTTCAAAATTACTTGGTTTTTACTAAGTATCTCGATATTCAACACAATTTTACCAAGAAAACGAGGAATCAGCCCAGTACTTGGGTAAATCCTCCGATGGGCAACATACGGGGCTTTTCCTGTGCCTATATAAGGGAACTTGGTACTCAGAAAATACTCGGTACTCAATAAAATACTCAGTAAAATAAATACTAAGTGTTGAGTATTCAGCCGAGTTAACGAGGACCAGCTGAACACCTGAAGCTGATCCTCAGAAACTCAGAAATACTCGCCAAAAAAAATGTTATTATTCAGTGCAGCCCTAATTGTCAGCCACTCCGAGCCCTTGTGCGAAGAGGGATGTATAAATTTGATTCATTTATTATTTTTCAATCAATCAAATTGAATAAATGCTGCCTATCTGTGCTCAAATACCTCTTTGGGGATCCCGCCATAGCAGCTTAAGTTGGCAGGTGATCTAGCCTCTGTTGCGGAAGGCTGCTCCGTGTGGAATTCACTCCCTCCAGAGGTTTGACTCAGTTCCACCCTCCTCAGTTCCTAAAAGCACCTGAAGACTTTTCTATTCTCCAGGGGCTTTTAGAAGATCTATTGCTGGTTCCCGTTACTGTACTTTTTCCTCTCCCTTTAGCTGTTTTAAATGGATTTTATTTGGAATTTAAGTTGTTTTATGGTGTTTATTGTAATTTTGTACTAAGGTTGTATAGCGCTGGGGAGGTGCTATATAAAAAAATGTATTATTGTTGTTAGTTATTGTTATTTCTAACCCGACTAGACCCTAGTGTCTTAATCCAGCAGACAAACCCACAATGAGATCCAGTAGGTGGAGGCAAAGACCAACCACTACTTTCCTACTTTTCCCCTTCCCCTTCCCCCCGTCTTCTCAAATTTTGCCACTGAAAAGGGTGGAGGGGGAGGAAAGGTGAAAATTCTTCTTTAACTGAAAAAAAAGTTCAAAGGTTTTTGGGGGGTTGTAGAGGGGGTTTATAGGGAAGGATATTATTGTATTTTTATTTTTTTACCTGGCAAAATTTTCCAACCAAAATACCTGCCCAGCTCAGAAAGTGAAATATGGATATTGGTGATCTCAGTATAGACTTACTGCAGTTATACATGCGGTTGAGTCTCTCTAGATCAATAGCACTGAAATCCAAGCGTTGTCCGATAACGTCATTAAACACAGGAATCTTTGCAGTAATCGTTGGGAAGCTCTCATTTTTGTTGAACGAGAATGGTGCGTAGTGCATGAGCGATTCATAATCATAAGGAGTATTTAGATCAGTGATACGACTGTCATCATACTTGACAAAGTTATGTGCTTGACCTGTTGAATGAATGGATGATTAATTTCTAGAAATAAAGTGCATCTTCATGACAAAGCGTATCTCAGGGACATATGTAGGATGTATCATTTGCTGAAACGTTTATCTATTGTCGTACTGTGGCAATGTCATTAAATTGGTATTTGGGATGCAGAAATACAATAGGCCGGTCCTAAGTCCCCCACCCATGTGGGTTACATGTGTGTGCGCTGTGCGCAGTTCCTTTATTTATTTAATTAAATTTTTATGCCACCCTTCCCATTAAAGCTCAGGGTGGCTTACCATTAATAAAAACATCAAAAAAGTCCCCTTAAAGCCCCACAAAACTTTCGCTAACCTTCCCCCATCCCAACCAATCCTATCCCTGCCTACCAAACACCCGGCCAAACAGAAAGGTCTGACATTGTTTTGAACAAATGAGACTTAGATGAACCCTCCTAGGGGAGGAAGTTTCACAATCATGGAGCAGCCACTGAGAACGTCTCTCTGCACGGCCCTTACTGTAAAAAGCTACCGAGAGCGCACTCCCAGTTAACCTCAAAGTCTGCAACGGGACACAAGGGAGGAGGCAGTCGGTCTTTCAGATCCCTGGGGCCCAACCCATTTAGAGCTTTATAGGTCAAAGCCAGCCCCTTGAATTGTGCGCGGAAAGCTATCGCCAGCTGGCGGAGACTCTGGAGCACCGGCGTAATGTGCTCCTGGCGACCCGTCCGCAACGGAAGATGGGCCGCTGCATTTACACCTGGTTTGTGTCTGCACCATAGTCCCCACAGGAGGAGTCGACGGGTGTTGCGCGCAAGGTGCCTCCGCGCCATGTGCAAGGTACGCAGGGAGCAGGGTCGGCCCAGTAGGTGAAGTAATTTTTAAAAATTCTCTTCTTTTCCCAGTAAAACCAGATTTGCTAAAATAGGAGTCAGTTTTACTCAGTGACAATCGTCCCCATGTAGTGCAGTCATGAATCACACCCAAATGCTGACATTTTACATGACATTGGGAATAGGTCAGCCTCTGTTGAATCCCATACGTTTGTTCTTATCACCAATTAGCAACACCCCATGGCTGCAATCAATGAACGATGTAATTTACTATGTAAACTTCTTCGTTTGTATTCATTCCTGACGCAGTTATAGGCTCAATTGGAAGGTGCACTATTCAGTGCTGGGGGTTTGACAGAAAGTTTCTGTTTTATTTCCTTCAGAGAAATTCTTACTGGAATAACAAATCCTGCTACTTTAGTGCTACCTTTTAAACAGTTGGGTGCTTAGTTACATACGGGCAAACTCCTCCCCCCAATCCCCCTGACAAGCAGCTGATCGGGGAGGGAGCCCAGAGAGATGGGTGCCCCTCTGTGCCCCTCCTCCTCCCACTTAGCTGCTTGTTGGGGGGGAGAGGGGTGCACTCACACCCCTCTGTGCCCCTCCTCCTCCTCCTCCCACTTAGCTGCGTGGGGAGCGGGGGGCACGCATGCCCCTCTGGGCCCCTCCTCCTCCCACTTAGCTGCTTGTTGGGGGGAGAGGGGTGCACGCACGCCCCTCCTCCTCCTCCCACTTAGCTGCTTTTTGGGGGGGAGAGGGGTGCACGCACACCCCTCTGTGCCCCTCCTCCTCCTCCCACTTAGCTGCTTGTTGGGGGGGAGAGGGGTGCACGCAC
>QEPC01009246.1:3303127-3315013 GCA_003113815.1 Sphenodon punctatus
CCACAGTTAATAATTTTAGATTAGTCAACATGGCATACTGTACCCAAATTGCATTGAGCAATCCCCAGCTGCCTTTTGTTGTTATTGAATAAAGAGTGCGGCCTGTTTAATACCAAGAAAATGTGTCTGTGTCTAATTGGGGGGTGCGTCGACAAGAAATTCCTCCTTGAACACACATGCTCTGCCTACCTGATCTATATGCTTCTGTGTGTGGCTCACCAGAGGCAAGAGCCAGCTCCCACCCACCATACATGTTACAGGGTACCCACAGGGCAACACTGCAGCCCTGGAACATGTATTACGTGGGTGAAGAGTGTCTAGTGTGAAAATGCCCGGATGCCTCAGCAAGGCCCCCTTGATGAATGGGATAGTTTTTAAACTGTCATCAGGCATTGGGCTTTTAACATTGAATGCATTGGTAAGGGAAATGAGGCAGTTCCCCCTTGTATTTTTCAAACTGTGCGTAGCTTTAACAACAACCTGATAGAATTTCATCCCACCAGATCTTCACATAGTCATCTCGGTCTGTCCTTGACTGCTCATGGTAAAATCCCAGCGCATGTAAGATTTCGTGCTCCACAATGGCTTTGTAATCACACCTCGCCCCAATGGAAAGGTTTTGCCCGCTCTTCTGGTCACCAACCATGGACCAGCACCTGAACAGCACAGAGCAAGGACAAGTATCAGTTAGTTAGTCTGGATTCAACTCAGTTTATTCTAAAAGATATAGTAAAATAGTTGTTAATATATGTGTGTTTTAACAATTGGATGCTAATAATAACCATTTTACTAGTATTGTATTAGCAATGGTTAAGTGCTATACAAGACATGCCAAACAGTGTCCCAGGAACCTATCCTAGAACAGTCACACCATTTATTCTGCCCAGAGAGAGAGGACAGTTGTCATCTCTTACATCTGGATCAACTCCTATTGGTTGCAAGCTTTTGGGCACGGAAAGGTCCTGGTCGTCTACAAGCAAATAGACTTTCACCAACAGAAGCTGGTCCAATAAAAGTCTAACGTGAGCATTACAAGGCTACCGGAGTTCAAGTCCCCTTGCAAAGAACCATGGTCAAGTTCTGTATTCACGTACGCACCATGCTCATGAGCAGAACTTAAACTTCTTTGCCTAAATTTGGACCACTTCATTTGCCACTAACATGCAGTCACATCTGGGAGAAAATGTGATTGCTGTTTAGGAACCGCAGTAACTCCAAGTAACTGGAGTCAACAAGAATCCGTGACATACGGAATTGGAAAAATGCACGAGGCTTATCAGAAATTGAATGGATACAGAAACTATAGTATATGCATTCACTGGAAAAACTGTCAGCAAACATAGAAGGCAATTACCAAAACTCGCTACAAGATGGCTCTCATGCATTAACAGTGTACAAGGGATCACATTGCCGACAGAGATTAAATCATATAGACTGGGCTATGCTATTTAAATCACTCCAGAAAAGGATGTCACCACATCAAATGCAACCATAATCTCGGTTAACTGAGCAAAGGTGAGCATTAAATTATGTTGACAGTTGTGTAACACTTACACTTTTTAACATACAATGCTTGTACAAAAGCTTATTTCAATAACATTTTAAAAAATTTTTTAAAATAATTCATGTTATACATGTAACACTTACCCATCAAATTTTTGAAATATTATATATGTACTTTCCTCTTCATAGGGTTTGAAATCCACACAAGATTTGAGGCGGAACGTTTCAAATGACTGAAGAATGACTCCCTTGGCATTTAGCTCTAGAAAGCAAAACTAACTTTTAATAGACTGTAGGTCTCGTGTCTATGAAACAAGACCATAGCAGGAAACAAGGAGCAGTTAAGCTATATCTGTGCTTGATTTGGATTTGATTTGGGAACAATTTAATTAGGGCTGGTTCAAAATAAGGATTTCGATTTTGTGGAAAATTCTGCAAAAATGGAATTGCTGTTTTTTTTTCTGATCAGAAATAAATTCCAATTGGAATGCTGAACAAAAATAAAAAAACATTTAAAAAACGGCATGCACAAAATGGTCACCACCCTTATTCAAAATGGTAACAATGCTGCTGCCGCCATTTTAAATAAAGGCAGTGGCCACTTTGTGCATGTTCAGTTATTTTTTAATTATTATTATTTAATATTTCATCTGAACTGGACAAAATATTGGTTCTGGTTTTTGATCGGAACAGGTGAATTGGCCTGGTCTGATAAAAAATCAGATCAAATTTCAGGCTTCACCCCTACAATTGTTCATTGGTTTATTTAAATTTCTACCCCGTCCCTTCCCCCTAAGGATCTATTGGATCGATTTCTATTGGGTCTATTTCTATTCAAGACTGTCCATAGATTAGATGGATGCTCTTGTAGAATTTAACAGTGGGAAGCTTGTTTTACCTAGGTTGTCAGCCAGAATGTAAGGAATGGGAAACTTCCATCGGTAATTATCGCCCACCAGTGCATTACGCTCATTCTGTTGAAAAGAGGGGGAAAGATTACCAGCTTGCAAAGCACCTTCTGAAATGAACAAGTGGGCAGCATCAGTTGTGCGTACAGTATGAACAGGGTTTGCCAAATACTTACCGGCAGTAAGATATCCCCCTGAAACAGGTTCAGTCCAGCATCTAGAAAAGCAATTTGGGAGATAATATAAATGAAATTTCAAAGAGAGCATCTTGGATCCTAAATTATGTTTTCACTCTTTGGTGTTTTAACATGATAATAATCATAATAATCATGAATAAGACCTGTGTTCACTGTGTTTTCCCCATGGCTGACCAATGGGGGAATAATAACACAGTAAACACAGGTCCCTGAATAACAACAGTAATTTTGAGTTATATCTCATCCTATCCAAAGACGTTCAGGGAAGCTCACAATGATAAAAGCAACAGATTAACCAATTATAAATAAATCCCATTCTATAGATACAATCCCCAAGCCCCAGCCCTTCATACCCTAGGCCATACCCTGCCTCTCACCTGCTGGAATTCCTTCTCCCTACTCCCTACCTGATCCTCCCTTTCACACACACACACACCCCTCTTCATAGCGGAATTTTGGCCAATCCCCCAAAACTTTCCCTTCCAACCAATTCCCAGAACACGCATTATAGTTACAATTTACAGTCCCCTCCCTCCCCACATCTGTACCCCCCGCTTCCCTCACAAATGGGCCATAACTGTCCCAACATCCCACTTTTCCCTCCCCATTTCCCACCAATATAAAAATGTAAATCATACATTAAAACAAACCTAAGTTTATTCCATCCGCCCTGACCCCAGACTGCCACCAGACAGCTGATGGCCTTTGCTACTGGCCTACAGCCAATGCCCATGATGAATAAAGTTGTGTTTATAGCCAGTTATTAAGGGTCCGATTCTTCACACTCTGGAGCCGATCCCATGCCCCGCGTGCGCCATAAGCTACGTACACACACACACACCCTATTACAGGGGCATTGTGCCACACGCAAACCATGCAGATCCACACGTGCAAGCCACTGAAAACAGGCACTTTGGAATTGTAGCCACTGAAATATGGGATCATACCATAAATTAATAGGGGATGCTGCTGTAATTTACAGTGTGCGTGAAATCCTTTCTCCAGAGAAATTAAGAGTCATTATTTTGTTATAAAACAGATTATGGTGGATTTCCTCTCTCTTACTTTCATCTATTACATGAAAATGTTATTTCACTTAGAGAGGAGGTTTCCACGTTTTTTGACTGCGTGACCCTCATGTTGAGACGTAACTATCATTTCACAATCACACTTGCCAACAAAGATGTGCGAAGTACAAGAACTGTCAACTGAGATGGTGACCCCGTCCACAGAAGATACAACTTCTGTTGCTATTCCAACCCACAACTTGAGAACTTCTGGCTTAAAGGAAAATGTTGGCTCTAGTTCATATGGGTATAAAGTGAATACGAACGAATTTAGGCTGGAAATCAGAAGTTTCCTAATCATCAGAGGGATGAAGTTCTAGGGCCGTTTTTAGACAGATATTGGAGGGGCCGGTCCGTGTGGACGTGCACGTCCGGTGGGTGGGGTACGGTTTAGATGGCGGCAGATGAGTGTGCACCCCCGTCCAACTGCCACCCACCATGCCCCAGCACAGAGCCACCCGGGTTTTTCCCGGTTGCTCCGTGCGGGAAGATGGGTCGAGGGAGCGCACACCCACCCACTGCCGCTTCTAATGGGTGGTACCGGCGTCTACCGGATGGACCTGCGTGGTACTGTCTCATCTAAAAAAGGCCTCGGACTGTCTCCCCATAAGAATCAAGGGGGGAAAGGACATGGGGTAATTTCAGACGTGACGGGTCGTTTGGTCCGCCACACTGAATCCTGGACTGGGATCCATCTCGGATCCCAGTCCGTGATCAGAGTGGCCATCCTTCAGACGGAAGGGATTTGGGGAGTGGTTGCACGGCCTCACCCCACACACCCCCACGCTCCACCGGATGCCCACCCTCGGGGAGACGGGCGGGCGCAGTGGCCAATTACCCGTACCACGGCAGGACCAGGGCGAGGTGATTCGGTGTGGTTGACTGTGATCACATAACGTGTGAAATTACCCTTAGTTTTAAGATGGAACTTGATAGATTTACAACTGATATCCAAGGAAGAGTTCAATTAGACTCCATGTCCAACATTCCTAATCTGGTGCTTCAATACATGGGCAGCCAAGGTTAGGGAGGAAATTCCCCCCCAGGTGTCCCTGCTGGAGATGGGGCAGTCTGATGCTGAGGCAATTGGGAGGATTTGATCTCTGCTAACTGGCTGGTTGGTCTTGCCAGAGCCAGCTTTAGGATGGAGAAGTCAAGGAGCTGTGTGGGGTCCCTGGAAGAAGCACTGCCGCTCTGGAGGGGCCTTGGGAGGTGTGCTGCTGCTCCTAAAGTTCTCAGAGCTCCCTCTGGAGCAGCAGGCAGCGGGCCTCACTAAGCTTCTCCAGAACAGAGCAGACTGGCATGCTGCCACCACTTCCGAGGCTCTCCAGAGGCTTTCTTTGGGGCCTGTCCCTCACTCCTGCATTGTCCCAGCGACCGACCTCAGGCTCTGCCCAACAAACTGCCGCCAACTTCTGGGCCCATTCCACACCCCTCTTGGCTGCGCCTCTCCATTTCAGACCCTGCCACGTCTAAGGCCAACTCTAAAGCTCATGAGCTCCAGGCCTAATTGATCTCCATGTCTTGAGACAGGGAGGAATTTTTCCCCAGACCAGTTTGGCTGGTGACCATGTTCTGGTTTTTTGTCTTCCCCTGAACTGTGTTGTGTGTGGGGCTTCCTTACTTCAGACATCTGGATAATATGCATCCCACCAAATTAATTTCTGGCGTTACAGGGGCATTTGGTGTTTGTGCTCCTTGGTTCCACCTAGTCTGTCGCTGTGACATAGTTCCATTTAGTTTTCTAAGGACTGCAGTTGTATTTTTATGAAAGTTAGGATTTGTGGTTTTGGATAGGGTGATGAGGCAGGACTTGGGTAGCCTGTAGGCAGGAGGTTAGGCAGGATGACCTGATTGTTCCTTCCGGCCTTGGACTAGGACACCTATGGGGGGTGGGTGTGCTAAATGACTTCCAACCCCATTCCTAGTAAGGACAGAGGGGTAACACGCTATGAAACCTCTAAGCCTTAATGGCTGGTTGGTGTCAGCCTTCACAGAGTTTCTGCATGTCATGAAACTACCCCTCAGTTCAGTAGAGCCACCAGTTTTCCTACAATCCAATCCAAGCCCAAGCCTTGCCTCACATGAATGCAGGAGAGCTCACAAAGATGCTACCAGTACCTGTAGTATGTCTTAGTATTTCATTTCTATTGCTCTCTCTCGATCTTTAGTATCAAAATTGTTAGAGTAAGACACAAAGCTTTTCAGACATTTAAGACTCCTTCTCTCATCTTTTATTTACAAGCTTTCCCACTGCATTCCCTCAGGAGAACTTCACTCCTCCTTCTGCCATCATCCTCACCCACCTCAGTGTCTCCTGCTCCCTAAACCTCGCTTCTGTCCCCCTGCCTAGAACGGTTATCTGCGGTTAATAACTGGGATCCCAGAGAGCTTGGCAGTTATTCCGGTTTGGCAGTTCACTTCTGTGGTTATTGGCTAGTTCCTGGATAACAGATATTATTGTTTACCTAGGGACCTCCAAAGCCACCTCCATTTCTGTGCTTCACTTGGAGATTGGGGTACCTTCACTAAGGAGTCAGGCAAACCTTATGGCCTTCATCTACTGGATTAAACTCCAGGGTCAAGAATGTGCTGGAGAGACGAGTTGGAAACACTGTACACATGGTGGAAGGCACTTTCATCTCAGTTATTGAATGTAGGCCTGTCCCCTCTTTTCTGCTCAGCTCTTCGCCCTCCACAACTTAGTTCTATATTGAAGCAAAGATTGCAGAACACAGCAGCACAAGAAGATATTGCAAAACATTCTTTGCAGCAAGTGGTCCCTTTTTATCCCTTGATAAAAGAGGTATTTGCGCTAGAATATTATTTGATCCATATCCAGGACTTTCAGCTAAGAAGGACTTTGACTGCAGTTAAATTCCAATCATTTGAATCAGCAATTACGTTAGGTAGAAATGCTGGGACTGTTTGTTCCCGAAGAATATGTCCATGGTCTCTTGACGATGTTGAGGATCTTATCCATGGATTGGGTTTTTGCCCTTTATATGATGACCTAAGAGCAACTTGGGTAGATGTGACTTTGGAGGGGGAGACCTATATATAGGTCTCCCCCTCCAAAGTCACATCTACCCAAGTTGCTCTTAGGTCATCATATAAAGGGCAAAAACCCAATCCATGGATAAGATACCCTATATATATGGTAAATGATAATTTGGTAAACAATTACATGTATATATATATATATATTGTACTGTTAACCGTACAACAGTTAACTGTTGTTTGTAATATATTAATGGCGAATAGCTAAATAAATATGTGATTGATTGATCGTTTACCAATTTATCATTTACCATTTAGTGAATTACCAGATATCCAAGCCGGTCTGAACATAGAGAGGGGAGAGAAAAAAACAAGTCAAAGAATAATTAAATGGTAATGCAGTAAACTGTAATCTGTTTATCTGGATAGCCACCAGGTACTAAACTGGATACCATCAGACATAGGACCAGATACCGGGTACCCTGGATGGCATGATATCTGGGCAGATTTCGGATAGGGGCAGTTGCTTGTTTCAGCTCTAATTGTAACCTCCTCAGGGTAGGGACCTATCTCTAATCCCAGCTGTTCAGCTCTAAGCACATTGCTGGCACTATGTTAACAACAAACTAAAATCAGGGCTGGAAAATTATTGTTAGCATTTATCGACCTTAAAAAGATGTTTGATTCAGTTCCATGAGGGAAATTATGGCGCAAAATGCACCAGAGGGACATAAATGAAGATCTTCTAGCCTTAATAATCAGGTCCATACTGGTAATAAAGCAAGGATAAGATCAGGTGCACAAGGGAGCCTGTCAAACCCCATTCCAGTTTCAAGAGGAGTAAGACAAGGCTGTGTGTTAGCGCCTTTATTATTCAACATAGATTTGTGCGATCTTATTAAAAAATTGTTGACTAAGGAGAGTGATCCACCGAAAGTTGAAGATCGGGTGGTAATGGCGCTGTTATATGCAGATGACATTGTGTTAATGTCTCAGACTAAAAGGGGCTTACGAAATCAGCTAGAGAGCCTGTTGGAGTGTTGTATAGAAAACGAACTCAATATAAATCCCAAAAGTCCAAAATAATGATTATGGGGGGGAAATCACATAAGTATGTCTGGAATATAAAAGGCAATGAATTTTCCCAAGTGGATTCTTATGTTTACTCAGGCATCACCTTCAGCAGTAACAGATCACGGGAAAGACATAGAAAACAAATTGCTTTAAAAGCTACTGCAACCTCTAAAGGAATTTTAAGGCTGGCAGCAAGATCTGACTCTGTTAAAATCTCCTCTGTTTGGAAAGTTCTTTGTGCCAAGTTGCAGTCACTGCTCGCCAATGGTACTGAAATAATTCCGGCAGACAAACTTGATGGCTTTGAGGTCATTCAAAATATATTTCTAAGAAGTCTGCTGAGGCTTCCGCAGGGAGTTCCGGGGGCAATAGTCAGGGCTGAGCTGGCCCCCAGATGCATTGGAAGACAGACTTCCCTTAGATATTGGATTAAGCTGTGTAATCAGAACAGTAGTGTCCTGTCCTCCCAATGTTCCCAATGTTTGCAGTATGAAGGAGCACTGCAATCGCCCTGGTTAATCCAATTGTTGTTCCGCTTAAGGAGCATGGGATTATCGTTCTCATGCTTCTGGGGGGGGAAATACCCCAGCAGAAAAGTTTGGCGTTCATTAGAGCGGCAGATATAGCCAGGCAAGAGGATATGGCAACAGGGGCCTCTTGGAAAGTAGCTCCCTGGTATCAACTCAGACATGAGCATACGTTTGAAGAAATACCTCGATAAACTGACTGATTCAATAGTATGGAGAAATTTCGTCCTGCTGCTGTTTCAATTATACAACTCTGTAGTCACTCTGGGACGGGTATATTAGCCTTATGAGAGACAAATTTGCCCCTGTACTGCTCTGGAAATAGAGGATCTTCACCATGTCTCATTCAGATGTCCCTTACAGGTGAATCTTAGACAAACCTGGATAATGCCATTGTGGGAAGGGAAGGCTAAAATTGAATTGTTATTGGCTACACATAGCGAGACAAGCATGAGAGCGGAAGCCTCTTTGCATTTCTGGCTGGAAGGACAAGAGAGGAGGCTGTGGCTTGAGAGTAAGTGAGGTATTAGGCAAGGCTCAGTGTAAGAGCATTTCTTAAATGCAGGTAGCGGGACTTTCGTGCCAGTACGAAGCCCTATTATATGGGCGTTTGCTTATTTGTATGTGGAACCCAGGTATAGATTCATTCCCATAATGAAACATATTTTTGGAACTTTAGATTTGCTTATACATTTGAATGTATATGTTTTAGACATATTGTAGTATAGTATGTTTATTCTTTTTATCTTGTGTTCTTTACTGCCCTTGGCCATGGCGAAAGCTGTTGCCTTAATAATAAATAAAATAATAATAATAATATTTATTATTATGTTATCAACAATGATAGTAACTTTCTCCTAGTGCTAAGTCTGAAAGAATTAGAAATGCAACTCACCTAGATTTATTTCTGGTATATCCTCTCTCAGCTTACCAGCATCCACCTTCCCTTCTTCTGAAAGGCAACCGAAAAAGAAAACATTATGCATCCACCGCAGCACACCTTGTGCCCATCCCCAGGCAAAGGAAGAAAACATGTCTGGCCCAAAACGCTTTCATGTGTCCTTACCACCTCCATTTGGTGAATGTCTAATCTGAAAAAAAGAACAAAGCACACATTAAAGGGCATGCTTTGCAAATGCAGAAAGAGAAAGAGAGCCGCGCTGGAGTCCGACCTACCGAGAAAGGAGTGCAATATGCCAAAAATATTGTGAGGCAGAGGAAGCAGCAAGTGGAGACCATCGTGGCGGTGCTGGGAGCAAGCAAACCGTCTAATCTCTCCTGGGCGTTTTATTAAGCAGCTCCCAGAACTTTGCACTTGAAGTCAGGTGAGAAACTTTGAACTCTTCATTTTTTCTAGCCTGCAAGTTATTAAAGCAGGAAGCAGCAGCTTGCATTCAACAGTACTGTTAGCTGCACCCTTTAGATAAATCCACTTGCAAGACTATAGAGCTGAGGAGCCTGGTACTTGTTAATCTTCTTATCAAATCCTGAGAGGCCAAATCCAAGTCTGATGAAACCAGATGTAGCTCCCAGACAAGAGTGTAAGAAGGGTTCTGATCTGGGGCGTATGTCCTTCCCACAGGAGACTCTGATCTCATGGGACCCCAGCCTCGTGTGACTGGGACACCTGGCAACTTATGCACTCTCTCTCTGCCTCCCACCCACATCCTCCCCTTCTCTGGCACTGGCCTGGCCCTCCTCCCACTGTGTCCTGCCCAAGATCGAGCTGCGTCGCTTGGGGGAGATGAGGCAGGAAGCGTCGATAGCAATAGCAGTCCCAGATTTGAGGGAGAACTTCTCTCCTCCCCATGAAGATATGGGGCAAGGGGGCAGATTTCTCCTCTGAATTCCTTCCCCCAATCCCATAGCTAGGCCTCTGCTCCCAGGTTTGAATTTAGTTCAAAGACATTAGGGGAGATCTCTGTGCACTTTCATCAGACATTTACTATCGGTCAACAACACAGGTCAAATTCTGCTCTCCTACCGCCAGCCTAAAACCTAGAGCTACTATGTTCCCATCAGGGGAGTTGCTCTGGGTTTAGAATGATGTGCTTATGTTCATTAATTAATACTGGAATCACAGCCGTTGGTACGGCAGAATACACAGTGGCAAGAGATCTAGTGAACTACACGGGGGTGGGGGACAGAACAAACTTGTTCTGTACAGCTTATTCCCCGGTGCTTCCATCTGGTTAATGATAAAAGACACAGCACTTCCCCTGGGAAACTGTTAAAACCATTCATGAACAGTAGGGCTGCGCACAGGGTCAAGAATTGATATTGGTATCTGTATTATTTGTGTTGGTTTGTTTTTATTGGTATCTCTGCCTGTGTTTGCTGCATTTTCCCCATTGCCGCTAACATGGACCCTGCATTTGAGATATTTTGGTGCAGAGAGGCTCTGCCAGTTTGACAGGACTGTGAAGGCAAGAAAATGTAGTTTAAACTACTGATAAATCTGCTACCAATTTAAAAAGGGGGCACTGGTTTGGGGAAGGCTTGGTAGGGAGGCATGGAACGTGGATCTGACACAGGGGTTGCTGGTTTTAGGGAGAGTGAGGAATGCGGCTTGCTCTGGGGAGTCGCTGGCCTGGGAGAGAGAACAATGGGACATGGGGCTGGGCTTCAGGGGGGTTGCTGTCTGGGGGGATAGGGGAAATCGGGCATGGGACTGGTTCGGGGGGTGTCACTGGCTTGGGAGAGCAGTCACAGACTTGGGGGGATAGGACACATGTTTGGCTCAAACGGGGGAGTGGTTTCTGATGCAGAGAGGAGCCACTGGCTTATGCGAGGTGGAATCAGGGCATTGGAGCTGACTCGGGAGTGGGGGTGTCGCAGGCATTGGGGAGAGGTTGCTGGTTTGAAGAGCGGAGAATGAGAGAACCGAGGACTCACCATTTCTCCCAGGCTGGGAAGGGATCCACTGGTTTGGGCCTGACTGCAGAGCTGAGATAGCAGCAGCCCCTGCAGGTGGAGGGGGCTCATTATGGGTTTCCCAAGCAAGCAGCTCAGCTGAGAGTCAGAGAGCAGCCTGGCTCTGAGCTGGGGATGTGTTGCAGTTTGGGGGGTCCAGTGACCGTTCTTGCATACCAGGTTTTTCGGGAAAGTTTGGATTCACTCATAACCTGAATGCAGAGCTCTAGTATTTGTGTTTCAAATATGGAAGCTGAAAAGGAATTTTTGTGTTTACAAAACCCAAATGCTAGGGATGGGCGAACAGATGGCGGTTCCGGTTCGGCCGTTCGGTTCGGCTACGTTCTGTTCGACCGTTCGGTTCAGCTGCGTTCAGTTCATCTGTTCGGTTCCGCAGTTCGGTTAGTTCGCCGGGTTCAGGTTTGGCCGTTCGGTTCAGCCATTCGGGAAATGTTATGGGTGGGTTTTTTGTATTTTATATGGTTACTGGGTTTTATATGGTTTTCTTTTGTTTTTTATTTGTTTTTTTTGTTTTTATATGGGGGGGGTTTATTTTTATTTTTTATCTAATATTATATATATCTATCTACACGCAATCTAACTGCTATTAACTATTCTAAATGCTATGAACTAAATGGATTATCTAATAAGTACACAGACCTACTCCTACAAACACTAAAACTAAATCACTAACGCT
>QEPC01009246.1:3324491-3350489 GCA_003113815.1 Sphenodon punctatus
GGGGCTTAGAAGGAGCAGGGGCCAGTGTGATGCAATTGCCTCTTTCCCCCCGAGGGGCTTAGAAGGAGCAGGGGCCAGTGTGATGCAATTGCCTCTTCCCCCCCCCACACCTCCCCACTTGTGCCTATGGTATTAGCTGACAGGGAGCAGGAGAGCTCAGCCCTCCAGCTCTGACAGGATCAGTTCTCCCTGCTATAAAGTCATCCTCCAGAAGAGATCAGACACCCCTGCACTGAACCAGCCACCTGGGGGACCCAATGAGAAATCAAATGAAGGCGAGGTCACTGCTTAGCCCATCTCTAATCCATTTTACACCGCCAAGCAAATAAATACTGACAAGGAAATATGAGATCAAGGCATCGGTGTCTTTCAGTCAAGGCAGAATGCAAATACCTGTGACTCCAATGAGCAATGCATGAATCACTCACACAATAACATAAAATCAAAATAGGATGATCACCCCATTACGCATCACATAAAATGGGGTGCTAAGAATCAGTATAGTTACCCATCCAGCTTTTCAAATTTGAGGTACGTCTTTTCTCCTTCATAGGGTTTGACATCAACGCACGATTTCAGTCAAAACATTTCAAATACCTGCAGGATGATGCCCTTTGCTTTCAGATCTGAAAAAAGGGAGGAAACCGGTTTTATTTTCCCCGCTCCCGAATGCACAGCTAGACCAAGGCCTTTCAATAATAGTCCAAAAGAACAGAGCTAATACCATGTAACCTTCGCACGTCCCCTGTTGAGTTAGCCATGGATAAAGCACACGCCAGTTAGAGCTGCAGGAATCATAAAATAATTGACTGATTTATTTTGAGATAATCATTACTGCCGGTGTCATTGTGGAAAACGGTGTGCAGGTGCGGAATGGCTCTGTGTCCATGCACAGGGATTTTATTCCTTTATTTTAATTATTTCTAATACAATAAAATTAAAAAAACCAAAAACTAATGAAATCAATTTTGTATCATTTAATTAATTACAAACACGAATGGAGCCCCATTTGTTTTCGTAACTAAGGTAAGGAAAACAAATCAGCAAATTACAAACATTTGAACACCCCAATTTATTTAATTCTCAAAATGGAGTCATGCAGGGGAAAAAAATATGGAACAACTATAATGTTCATTGAAAAAGTGTTTGCAAAATGCCCCCGGACAGATCAAAGATACGTGCTGACAAATATTAATTGGTCACCTCTCAGTGTAGAAGAGCAGCTTGGATTGTTCTGTAGTATGTTCATCAGTTAGCGACAGTCTCTCTTCCGAAACAACCGTATCCGAGGGTGTTTGTAAATGAGATGCTACCACGCAGGGCCTTCCAGGAGCCCGTCTGAAGATGGCGCGGGGGACTGTGCGCTCCTGTGAGCTGCGCAGCGTCCAGAGTACACCGTGCGGGGAAGTGTGTGCCGATGAGTGCCCACTTCCCCTGCCGTGTGAGCTGGCAGACAGGTCCCCACTCACGCCACTCTCCCGAGAAATGCAGAGGACACCGTGCGGGGCGAGTGTGTGCCGATGAGTGCCCACTTCCCCTGCCGTGTGAGCTGGCAGACAGGTCCCCACTCACGCCACTCTCCCGAGAAATGCAGAGGACACCGTGCGGGGCGAGTGTGTGCCGATGAGTGCCCACTTCCCCTGCTGTGTGAGCTGGCAGACAGGTCCCCACTCACGCCACTCTCCCGAGAAATGCAGAGGACACCGTGCGGGGCGAGTGTGTGCCGATGAGTGCCCACTTCCCCTGCTGTGTGAGCTGGCAGACAGGTCCCCACTCACGCCACTCTCCCGAGAAATGCAGAGGACACCGTGCGGGGCGAGTGTGTGCCGATGAGTGCCCACTTCCCCTGCTGTGTGAGCTGGCAGACAGGTCCCCACTCACGCCACTCTCCCGAGAAATGCAGAGGACACCGTGCGGGGCGAGTGTGTGCCGATGAGTGCCCACTTCCCCTGCCGTGTGAGCTGGCAGACAGGTCCCCACTCACGCCACTCTCCCGAGAAATGCAGAGGACACCGTGCGGGGCGAGTGTGTGCCGATGAGTGCCCACTTCCCCTGCCGTGTGAGCTGGCAGACAGGTCCCCGCCCACAGGCACCGTGGACAGGGGACACAGCCTTTCCACTCACGCCCAGGTCTAGTGAGCTTTCCCCTCTCCCATAGTCCGTGGTAGCCATGCTGGAAGCCACCCTCCCCACGCGCTCCACCTGAGAGGCTGCTCTGCAGCCATGGACCCCGGCCTCCAGCCTTGCTCATTTAAAAACACCAAGAAATTGATTTTAGAAGCTGCCTGTACTACATTTTTTTATTGGTTTGGACACTGATGCAACGGTTTCCATGCAGAAACCTCCCCTTATTGGAAGCACATTGTAGTTCTAAGGCCTTGCAATTAATTACCGATTAGGAATGTGACCCCTACCCAGCCCCACTGCAGGCTGGAACTGCCCTAATGAGTGTCCTAGCACCCCATTTGCTCGCAGCGAAGTCACATTCTCCTTTAGCTGGATAAGTCCCCTTCGCCGCTGAAATGGCGGCGACGGGGTATTTGTCAAGCCTCCTCCCCTTAGGAAATGAGCATGGTGGGGGTGAGGAGCGGCGTATCGCTAAGCTGTGCTGCGCTGGTGAGCGTGTTAGAATGCTCACCAGCGGGAAGCCCTGTTGCTGGGCAGATCAGAGCGCACGGAGCAGTGCGCGCCAAAACGTGGCCCCGCCCCTTGTAGGCGGGGATGGGCCACGAGGGCCTGGGAGCCTGCATTCGGCGTTGGAACGGAGGAGAGTCAGCAGCAAGATTTGCTTGCTGCTGAACCCTCTCAAATATCCTCCGGCAGCGCGAGTTAGCGGCAAGATGGGCCGTAACAAGAAAAAAGGGCCAATAAGAGTGCAGCATCGAGGGCCGGGGAACGGCGCCGAAAGAAGGAGGGAAGAGCCCCGACGCGCGCAGAGCTAGCGGGGCGTTTGGCTGCCTGTGAAGCCCTCTTGAGGGCGCAGAGCCTCCCCCTGCCGGGTGAGAGTGTGGCTGGAAGCCACGAGGCAGAGCCTTTGGGGCAAGAAGGGGGGCAAAATTATAGTGGTGCCTGTGGGGACCAAGAAGAAGCTCAGCCTTCACAGAGGGGGATATCGGGTGGGCAGCAGCCCACTAGAAGGGGGAAGAGGGTCATCAACCTCCCGGCCCGCTACAGGGAAGGGGCTGATGTGGAGCTTGGGCTCACTGGGCCCTGCGAGGTCGAGGAAGAAACCTCCATGCAAGGTGGGGACGACCGGACCTCGATAGCCTGTGAAAGTCAGGGCCCAGGGGAGGATCCAAGAAGGGCCCAGTCTCCTCATGGAACCAGTGGGGATCCCAGTGGCCACGGGCAGGAAGTGTATCTACAAGCTCCCAATACACAAAGCAGCACATGTGGCTCATGGGGTGGCCAGGTGCAAGAGAGGGGAGGAGGTGAAAACTCTCCAAGGATAGGTCCAGGAAGGTTACTTGCAAGAGCAGAGGGACAAGACCCAGTGGGGATCCCTGGGTGGGGGAATTATCATTGGAACAGGGAGCAGGAGGCAGAATGGAATAGAGGCCCCCCTCCTATCCGGGGAATATCCTGCCACAGGGGCAGGGAACCTCCTTTAGAGGATGTTTTTCAGAGAGGGATGGAGAGCCGCCGGCAACTCGACAGAGGCGTGAAGGGATGTTTGAGACCGGGCCTTCAGGTGACAACGAACTAAAAAGACGAATAGAGTTCCTGGAACGCGAGTGGCAACGGCACCAGAATCCCCCTGCCAGAGGAACCGGAGCAGCTGCCCAGGACGGGGTAGCAGTGAGTACAGGTGGGGCTGGAATGACAATCGATCAAGGGCAGAGCACATCCGTGGTAGGGGTTAATGCTCTCAATACAGCGGGTGAGAACAGGGAGCAGGATACCAATAGGACAATGGGGGGACCACTACCCTCTGCGTCAGGTAATGGCCCCGAGGGAGGCCTAGACACGGGGGGAGGTCCTCCTCTAAACAAACCCAGCCCGCAGCTGCGGATTTTTGAGGGTGAATGGATGTGGGTTGTGCCGGCAGCGCCTCCTGTCACTGGGAGGGCAATACCGCCCGGCCAGGGGGAGTCAGCAGAGGCAAGTGTTTATGGGGCTGCTTCCCAACACACTCCATTGAGAGTGGCCGATGCCACATCCGGGTCCCAAGTGGGATCCCAGCTGACATCTGAGGCTGCAGCCCGCCCACCAGGTGGCCCAATACCCGAAGTCTCGGCCCCATTTGGGTCACACCTGACCCAGGCAACAAAAGACAAAATATGACGGGGGGAGTACATAGACCTTTTCGCTCTACTGTTCAGTGATCCAATAGTGGATCATTCTGAGCAGCTAGAGGGAAAAGATAAGGAGAAATTTAGGCGCCCCAAGGCAGACAGAAATTGGGACAACTGGACGTCTGCATACGTCATTTACATGGGGGTCATCATGCAAAAAGACCCGGGGCGTGGATTAGAACTGCATAAATATGCAGATATAGTACGGCGGGCACATGGCACAGGCCCTTTGGGAGCATGGCTTCGCTATGACGAAGCTTTTCGTCATAGAGCAGCAAACACCCCGGGTCTGCATTGGGATAAATACGCGGCTGATTTGTGGTTGGAGAGTATGATAGATGCCACAAACGCCCCGCGTGGAGACAGCGGGCATCCGCTGGTCCGGGGAGGTGTCGCACCCGCAAATGAGCCATTTCGGGGGGAGACCCAAAGATTGGGGCAGAATGTCGCGGGGCCGTGTTGGGACTTTAACAAAGGCAGGCGTTGTGGACGCGCTACGTGCAGATTTCGACACTCATGCGCTAATTGTTGGGGTAATCACCCAAAGACCATGTGTCCCCGCCCTAGACAGAGAAGGGGAAGGGGCAGGTATGGACAGGGAGCGGGAAATCAGAGAACCGGCCAAAACACCCCCGCAGCATCCCGCCCTCAGAAGGGGACCGACCCCAATTCTAATTGATCAGTTGGAAAGGGCATTAGAGGAGCACCCGATAAGATCAGAGGTGAATTACGTAGTGCAGGGCTTTAAGTACGGTTTTATCATCCCAGCAGGCCCAGTATACCAGTTCAGAGTGGCCCGTAATTTGAAATCCATAGAAGGTCGGGAAGAGGTGGTCCGTAAAAAGATTAGCAAGGAAGTTGATGAAGGGAGGGTTGCAGGCCCCTTCCCAGCTCCTCCCATGGCCAATCTGGTGCTTTCTCCCCTTGGCATAGTGCCAAAAAAGACACCGGGCGAATTCCGGATGATCCACCATTTGTCACACCCTAAGGGCGGATCAGTAAATGATGCCATACCAAGGGAATTAACCACCATTAAATACGCATCATTCGATGACGCGGTTAAAAAGGCAAGGGCCATGGGGAGGGGTGCAATAATGGCAAAGTGCGACATTAAGTCGGCCTTTCGCCTGCTGCCAGTTCACCCCGCGAGTTTTCACCTCTTAGGTTTCTGTTTCGAAGGAAAGTATTATTATGATATGGCCATGCCTATGGGGTGCTCCATATCATGCTCCGCATTCGAACGATTTAGTTCATTGGTGGAGTGGATTTTCAGGCAGCGTACTCAAACGGTGGAGATAACTAAATACGTGGATGATTTTTTATTAATTGGCCCTCCGAGAGGACAACAATGTGCGCGCGCATTGAGCGCATTCCAAAGGATGGCTGAGGAATTAGGTATACCATTAGCACCAGAAAAAACGGAGGGTCCTAGTACAATCATCACGTATTTAGGGATTGAATTGGACACTGAATTGAAATTATCCAGACTTCCAACAGATAAATTAGTGAGCATTCGAAACAAAGTGCAAGAATGCATGGCATTACAAAAAATAACAGTCAAGGCATTGCAATCCCTAGTGGGGAGTCTTAATTTTGCATGCCGGGTGATCGCTCCGGGAAGAGCTTTTCTTTCTAGATTATATGGCAAGCTAAGAGGTGAATTACGTCCCCATTACAGAGTTAGGGTAACACGGGACATGAAGGAAGACCTAGATACCTGGCTGAAATTTCTCCAAGAATACAATGGTATTAGTTTTTGGAGGGAGGAGCTACGGCTCCGAGCCGACCTGCAAGTTCACTCCGATTCGGCAGGCGGGGCTGGTTTTGGGGTGTATTTCCGTGACCATTGGTGTGCCGCGCCATGGCCAAAGGAATGGCATGAGACGGGAGTTACCAGAGACCTCACCTTCTTGGAATTCTTCCCAATTGTGGTGGCAGTCCTACTGTGGACCGAACAATTTGCTAATCGAGCAGTGCTCTTCCGGTGTGACAACATGGCGATAGTACATGTTCTTAACACCATGTCATCCCGCTCCTCGAGGGTAATGTCTCTGGTACGAGTATTTGTAGGTCTGTGTTTGAGGAGAAATATTTTGTTCTCAGCTCGGCACGTTCCTGGCATTAGCAATGGCATAGCCGACGCCCTTTCTCGGTTTCAGATGAAACGGTTCCGGGAACTGGCGCCGGCGGCCAGGGAACGGGCGGATCCTCTACCACCAGGTGTATGGAACCTTGGGAAGGAAGGATGCAAACCATCATAAAGGGATCACTGGCCCCCAGAACCCAGACAGCCTACCACAGGGCCCTTAATGAATTCCAGCAATTTAGAGATAGAAAGGGTATGGGGAGGGTGTTTCCCATAGAAGAAGATCAGGTAATTCGATTTGCAATGGAACTCCATGACAAGGGCCTGGCAGTTGGAACCATCAGTGGTAAGGTCGCGGCATTAGCATTTTTTAACAGACTCAATGGATTCCCGTCCCCAGATAAAGGCTTCTTTCTTAAACGAATGTTAGAAAGCTGGACGAGGACAGCGGTAGTCACGACAGTTCCCAGGTCTCCAATAACTCCTCCTGTTTTGACTCGATTGATTAGGTCCCTCCCAGTTACTTGTCGGGATGAGTTTGAGACACAGCTGTTTACTACCGTGTATGTGGTGGCATTTTTTGGAGGCTTCCGAATCAGTGAAGTGGTCCCTGCCTCGCAGAAGGACAAATCTGGATGGGCATTAGGGATACGGGATGTCAGATGGTCTCATAGGGGGGTTGAATTGCACCTTAGGAGTTCAAAAACAGACCAACAAAAAAAGGGGCAGAAGGTGAATCTATACCAATGTAATAACAAGGATGTATGTCCAGTAGGACAGATGCAGAGGTATTGTAAGATTTGCCCACCACTCCCGGGTGCATTATTTATACACCAGGATGGGAAGCACCTAACTTGTTACCAATTTAATGCAGTAATGAGAACTGCGCTGCGAAAGGGTGGTATCAACCCCGAGGCATTCAGATCCCACTCATTCCGAATTGGAGCGGCCACCACAGCTGCCGCTGCTGGGTTACCAGTCGAGACAATCAAGACAGTGGGGAGATGGAGATCAAAAGCATATAAAAAATACATTAGGACATAGCAGAGCCAGTAACTCCCTTTTTTCCTCTTTCCATAGGGACCTACATTAACAGATCCACAAGAAGGGTTGTATGGATTATAGGACACAGCTTAGTACGCTGGGCAGAGAAAACGGCACGAACAAGCCAGTGAGGGTTTCATTTAGGGTTACACGAAGAATTGGCACTAAAGTGGATGGGTAAGAGTGGGATGAAATGGAGCCAATTATTGCCTACATTACATCACATGAGAATGGCTCCGGCACCACAGATAATGGTCATACATTTAGGTGAAAATGACATTCCTCACCGTAAAGGACTTAATTTACTGTTACAAGTTAAGAAAGATTTAGTGCAAGTTAAAAGTTGGTTTTCAGAAGTTCACATAGTTTGGACAAGTTGGGTTCCCAGGTTACACTGGGACAAGGCAGTTAAACCAGGTAGGGTAGATAGAACTAGACGCACTGTCAGTAGAGAATTGGCTAAGTGGGTCTGCAGCCAAGGTGGCTCAGTGATCAAGCACCCCGGACTGGTGCGGAGCAGGCCAGATCTATTTAGAGAGGATGGTGTCCATCTCTCGGATTCTGGTAATGAGATTTACATCCGAGCATTGGCTCAGCATTTGGGATCGTTGGTTTGAGAGGCAGTTGGGAGGCGGGGTACGGCAGTGCTGCCTTCCCCTTCGTGGCAGGGGTCCAGTATGCGATTGTAGGTAAATAGGAATAAGTAGGATAGGATGAGACATCTCCTTAAGAGACGGGGATGTGATACCCAGCGCGATGCGGGGTGCAGCACACACTGGGGTCATGACCCTGGGAGGAGTGGTTTTGTAAGGCCGGAAAGGACATGCGCTGTCCACCGGACTGAAAGCCACTTGACTTCCAGCTCGTGCCCATGTTGGGCTTGTTCCCCCAGTTTTTGGCCAGAGCCTTTGTGTTGTCGAAGGGGGAACTGTTGGGAAATGGCGCTGACACTGGACGGCACATCCACGCCAGCGACCAAGTTAACAAGGTTTCAATTAGCTAGCATACTGGACCCGGAATTGCCGGGCAATTTTCCCTCCGGCCTCTCAAGTTATTCTATAATAAAGAATGCGGCCAGCATGTTAAACCCAAGCAATGTTTCCGTGTCTCATTTGAGTGCGCCGACAAAGAAAGGCTGATGCATTTGTAGAAGGAGAACTTGTTGCTCATTCTTTGCACGCTGCATTGGCTGCCAGTAGCCTTCCAGGCCTGATTCAAGGTGCTGCTGTTAACACAGACCTGCACAAGGGTGGTCTGCCCCATAATCTCTGGACCAGGGTCAGGCTGTTCTGAGACACTGGCATTTGGTCCATGAGATCCCTGGGTGTGAGAGAAAACCGCTTTTTGCATACAAAACCCCCAAATCTTTAAGGGATGTTCTAGTGAGGTCTAAGATCCAGCAGCCGCTGCCATGTCTCTATCATTGATTCCTCATGGCCACTTTAAATGTGGAAATTGTACAGTCTGTCCACATGGCATCTCCACTAAAGAATTCATTAATCCCAGCACTACATCATTTATCCACCTGCAGAAGCAAGTCAGTTGTGTATGTCATTTCATGCCCTTGTGGGGCACACATCGTGGCAGGGCAAGCTCAGACTACAGGAACACTGGGGGAATATCAAGAGACAGGCTTTGAAAGAACCGCTAGTATCCCATTTCTTGGATTCACAGCATAGAGTTGGGGATTTAAGGTTTTTATGCATGGAAGTTGTGCAAGGGGGCGACTACTCCAAAGGAGGGAGGTTTATTGGATTTTTAGACTTGGGACTCTCCATCCATGAGGTCTCAAGGATAGTAACCATTGGTCAGTTTCTCTGTAGGCCACGATGGTATTTCAGGCTCACTGGTTAGGGTGTGTTTGGTTTTTTTGGTGCCTTCATTACCCAAATGGGTTGAGAGTAGTTACTTTCACACTGGATAAGCATGTTTCTACAGCAGGGTCCATTCCTTGGCTAACATCCACAGCTGCAGGAGATCAGCCCAGCAACAGGTTTTCTCTATATAATATCAGGAGCAAACAGTCATGTGCAGTTGCCTTTGCAAGCCTTCCCATTGATAGTCACAACAGCAGCCTTTGAAACACACACCCACAAATATAGTCCAATTTGGTGGTGAGTTTCATTTCATTACTATGGGGTTTTTTTTGTTTAGAGTGTATGGTATTTTTGTGTGATAGGTAATCCCCTTTTCATGCTCATATGCTCTTTTGTTCTTTTACACCCCAGTTTGTTATTGGAATTGGAGAAGCTTTATCCAGCCCTTCCCCGCCCCTGCCCCCCCTTTTCCATATGGAATAGGGAATCCACCACCAGTAAAAATGAGCAGCTAGAGGCAGATGAGCAGAGCACCATTGAGGTAATACATGTTAGTAACCACTTGTGATTGGGATTTATTGATTTTGAGTGTTGTTAGAACACGCTCCCCAGCAGAGTGGTTTTCTGGTCTCGAAGCTGTGTCTTTTAATTTCACAGAAACCACCACATTAGTGGAGCTATTGGGCAGCCCCTTGGCAGGATAATCCAGGTCTCCTTCATCAGGAAGGAGGGTGAGAGGCTTGCAGTCAACTTGGTTTCACTGCATCAACATTTTGTGAAAGCATTTCATTTATTCCTGTTCACTGAAGAAGGGGCAGGTTCCCCGAAACGCGTCTGAATGCCAGAACCAGGGCAGGGCATACGCATGCACACAGTTCATGTATACCAGTTATAAACTGTGTCATGCCAGGATTTGATGTAACTATTGGGCTGTAATTTCATCAGCCATTCCATGGTGTCATATGTTTTCCATTGAATGCCAGGATTGGTTGCAATCAATCACTGTGCTGTAATGTTGTTTTATGTTCATGCCGTTATATGCTTGAGTGATTTGTATGATCCCGTTATCAATGTTCAGTATTGATAGTAAAAATCATGTATGATAGAATTCTGCAGTCCCAGCCCCCCTCTTTTCCTCGTTAACCTGTAAAGCTCTAAACAATCTAGGTCCCACTTATCTGAGGGATCGCTTCATCCCCTGGGCCTTGGGCTGGTCTCTGTGGCCGGCCGGGGGTGCCCTCCTGGAGGTCCCGTATTGTAGACGGATGGCCACTATGAGGAGGGCATTCTCGGTGGCTGCTCCGCGGCTGTGGAAGTCACTTCCAGCAGAGATCCACCCCTGCCCGGATCTGCTCACCTTCCGGCAGCACCGTAAGAGCTGCTTGTTCCACCAGGCGATTGGAGGAGGAGACCGGTAGGGTGGGTTGGGATGGGATGGGGGGGGGGTTGAGGGAAGGAAAGGGGGTTTTTAGTTGGTTTTTTATGTCCCTGTTTTTTATGTATTTCACTAGTTGAAGCTGCCCCGAATTGCCTGTGGCAAGGGGAAGCGGGATAATAAATACTTGTATAAATCAAATAAAAATAAATCTCCCCCTTCAATGTGAAGTTCTGAATGGCAATATAAATGACTGTGCAGTCTGAGTGGCCAGCTGTTTATTCTAGTAAGAAGGCTAAGTAACGAAGGCTATGCTATGATTAGCTATATGTTGTTCCCTACGGCATTGGCGTTTGGGGAAAGGGTGCGTGTGCGCGGAATGGTCCAGCGGCCATTTCCACAAGCACAGTGACTTATATTTTTTATTTTTAAAATGACTGCGTATGCGCAGACTGGCCACCAGACCATTCTGCGCATGGGGGACCCTTTCCAAAATGACGCTGGCAGTATTGGTGCCATTTTCGAGAAGGGCAGCGAGTCTGCACATGCTCAGAATCGCTGCCCTTTTCCAAAATGGCGCCAATGCTGCTGGCACCATTTTGGAAAAGGGCCGTGCATGCACAGAACGGCCCTGGCGGACATTTGCACACGTGCAGTGATTTTAAAAATATTTTTAAAATGAAAATAAATGGGGGGGGGACGAAAATGAAGGAGGTTTTATGAAACCCCCAGAAACAGATGGATTTTATCCCACAATGAAAACAAAAACGAAAAAAGGAAAGTGCTGCGCATCCCTAGCGCGCACACATGGCTCTTCCTGGTTGTCAATGTGAGTCCGCGTGTCCGGAAAGCTGGAGAGGCAAAGAACTTCAAAGAAGAGCATGTTAGGAAACTTCAAAGCCTGATGTTTCCTAACGCCCATCTCCTGCCATGACATGAAGACACTCAAAGGTCCTGATATTTGTAGCTGGGTCGGTGGTATACTCCTCTATACAGCTTCAGAATTCTACTTATCCAGCTCAAGAATCAATAGATCTCCATCAACCTGCAACTGCAGAAAAACATGAATTCAACTTATCCAGACATTCAAGTTCAGCAAGTTCTAAAGTGGATTCTGCTGAATCATTTAAAAATAATTTCCTCTATAATATCTTTATAGTTGTAGGATTTTTAAAACTCTTAAAAGATTCCAAGTATTTGCTGGGGAGAGAGAGAGAGCAATAGCTTTGATCGCTCAGACAGCACTCGCTGACTGTAAAGGTCTGCAAAGGTACTTTTATTGCTTTGGGGAGTTCATTGTACAGTTTCATTTACAACATACTACAAACTTAATCAGTTCTGTGCTTGTCTGGCTCCAATTAGTTTGCTGTTCAGTCCTTTGAAAATTTCCTAAAATCAGATCTACCAAAATGGTGTATCATTATAAATATTTAGCTTAAAGAAATAAGCTCTCTCTGTTTTTTTGCCAGCTACTGAACTCTTGTGTGCACCAAGGGGCTTGGAGCCACTGAACATTGGCCCGTTAAGAGCGCTGCAGGTGGTGGCACTGAGACAGGCAGCGCGGGGATTTAAATCCGCCACCTGGACAGCTGAGAGGCCTGAAATTGACAGGGGTGGAGCTCACAGCTGAGAAAGGTGTGGATGTTGGGATCCTGAAATGGGGGCATGGACGAAGGAGTCTGGAGACGCCGGAGCTGAGACTGTGAGTAGTTGGGTGCCTGGGCATCTAAATGGCAAATGAGATTTAATGTGGATAAGTGCAAAGTGATGCACATAGGGGAAAATAATCCAAACTCTGCGTGCACAATGCTGGGTACTAAGCTAGGAGTTACCATTCAGGAAAAGGATCTGGGGGTAGTTGTGGACAATACAATGAAATTCACAGCGCAGTGCACAACAGCAGTCAAAAAAGCAAACAGAATGTTAGGAATTATTCGGAAGGGGATAGAGAATAAAACTGAAGATATCATAATGCCTCTCTACAAATCAATGGTGCGACCGCACCTTGAATAGTGTGTGCCATTCTGGTCGCCCCATCTCAAAAAAGACATCGCTGAACTAGAAAAGGTACAGAGAAGGGCAACAAAAATGCTCAAGGGCATGGAAGGGCTTCTGTATGAGGAGAGGCTTGGTCGGTTGGGGCGCTTCAGTTTGGAGAAGAGACGACTGAGAGGAGATAGGCTAGAGGTCTATAAAATCATGAGTGGGGTGGAACTAATAAACAAGGAGCAGTTATTTACCCTCTCAGTTTGTTTTAAACTTGCCACCCATGAGTTTCATGGAGTGTCCCCTAGTTCTAGTACTAAGGGGGAAAAAATATTTTTTCACTCAGCGTATAATTGGGTTGTGGAATCCCCTGCCAGAGGCTGGGGTAAGGGCCAGTACTGGAGCTGAGTTTAAAAGAGGTTTGGACAAGTTTCTGGAAGATGGGTCCATTAGCAGCTACTATCCAGACAGGATCAGGGAACATGACGGGAGCTGGAGGAAAACAACAGGGAATGGATCCCCCATTGTGACCTGTTGGGTGCTTCTTCCAAGCCACCATGATTGGCCACTGTCGGAGACAGGATGCTGGGCTAGATGGACCTTTTGTCTGACCCAGTATGGCAGTTCTTATGTTATTAAGTCTCCATCTTATTTTTCCATTCAGTGCATTATCTAGTCCTTATTCTAGTGTGTCTGCTAAGAATGGAAATAGCAATCTAAGAAATGGCTCGATTACTCTGTTCTACACCTTGGGTGAACAAGTCATAAAAATGTGAGGATACCATTAGTGGAGACTGAATACATTATTATTTAGTGCAAGCAATGTGTGTGGCATTGAACAGCCATGTTTAGAGACTGGTCCCTACATGGAGTTTCTCTCAGTTCAGTTGCATTGACCTGTCCGCAGGGGAATTACATCAAAAAAATGTCATCCCGCAAAAAAGAAAAATCCCACAAAAATCAGAAAAATTACATCCCACAACACCCATCCTTCGTTCACCCCTAATATCTGCCACCTCCGTTCTTGCACCCATGCTGCTGAATGCCTTTGGTGCAAATCCCACTCTCATGCTGACTTCCTTCACTTCAAATTCTCTCTCTCCTCCCTTACTTCTGCTATCTCCCTTGCTAGACAACACTACTATGCCTCCCGCATTGAGTCCTGTTCTCGGGACCCTTGCCGCCTGTTCTCTACCTTTGACTACCTCCTCAAGTCTCCCTGTCCTCCTCCTCCTTCTTCCCTTTCTGCTCAGGATCTTGCCTCCTTCTTCACCTCCAAGATAGACACAAAATCCGCCTCGACATCGCTTCCCACTCATCTCCTCTTTCTACTCTCACCCCTCTCCCTCCTC
This sequence comes from Sphenodon punctatus, assembly GCA_003113815.1. NCBI lineage: Eukaryota > Metazoa > Chordata > Lepidosauria > Sphenodontia > Sphenodontidae > Sphenodon > Sphenodon punctatus. Next base: position 3,338,447 of record QEPC01009246.1, read on the forward strand.
CTCTCCTGTCCTCCTTCCCCCTGCTTCTTTTGAGGAAATCTCCTCTCTGCTCTCCTCCTCCAACCCTTCCACTTGCCCCCTTGATCCCATTCCTTCCAGCCTCCTGACCTCCATTACTTCCACTGTTGCCCCCTCCTTCCTGCACATCGTCGACCTCTCCCTCTCTAGGAGAGACTGTGGCATGTTTGAAGGCAGAGGGGAAAGAACCACTAAAGTCCGCTCTTCACCCCTCTGACCCTTCTATCGTCCTGTCTCACTCCTTCCTTTTGCTTCCAAGCTGCTTGAACATGTTGTCTACTCCCGCTGCTTTGACTTTCTATCTTCCAACTCCTCCTTTGACCCCCTCCAATCTGGCTTCCGCCCCTTCATTCTACTGAAACTGCTCTCGCTAAGATCACCAATGATCTTCTGGTGGCTAAATCTAAACGTCTCTATTCCATTCTTGTCCTCCTTGATCTCTCTGCTGCCTTCGATACTGTTGACCACTCACTCTTGCTGGATTCCCTTCACTCCCTTGGCTTTTGTGGCTCTGTCCATAACTGGTTCTCCTCCTACCTCTCTGACCGCTCCTTTAATGTGTCTCTCTCCAACTCCGCCTCCTCCTCCTTCCCCCTCTCAGTTGGTGTTCCTCAAGGCTCTGTTCTTGGCCCTCTCCTCTTCTCGATCTATACCTCATCCTTAGGCAAACTCATTGCCTCCCATGGCTTCCAATACCACCTCTATGCTGATGACACTCAACTCTATCTCTCTACTCCCTCTCTCTCTCCCTCTGTTCAAGCTCGTCTCATCAACTGTCTCTCTGACATCTCTACCTGGATGTCTCAACGTCAACTCAAACTCAACATGGCTAAAACTGAACTCCTTATCTTCCCCCCTCATCCTTCCTCTCCTTCCTCACTGTCAATAACTATTGATGGAGTCACCATCCTGCCTGTCCCCCAAGCCCGTAGCCTAGGCTTCATCTTTGACTCACCCCTTTCTTTTAAACCCTACATTGACTCTGTTGCTAAATCCTGTCGCTTCTCCCTCCATAACATTGCTAAGATTCGCCCTTTTCTCTCTGTCTCGTCTGCCAAAACTCTTGTTCATGCTCTGGTCATCTCTCGCCTCGATTACTGTAACCTCCTTCTCACTGGCCTTCCCCGGTCTCACCTTTCTCCCCTCATCTCTGTCCAAAACTCTGCTGCCAGGGTCATCTACCTCGCCAGTCGCTTCGACCATGTGCAGCCCCTCCTCTCTTCGCTTCACTGGCTTCCCCTTCCTGAACGAATCCTGCACAAGCTCCTAGTCTTCACCTATAAAGCTCTTCACAACCTTGCTCCCCCCTACCTCTCTGCACTTATCGCCCTCCATACTCCAGCCCGTGCACTTCGCTCCTCCTCTGTCCCTTCTCTCACCCTTCCACGCCTTCCCTGCTCCCCTAAGCGCCTTCGTCCCTTCTCACTTGCTGCCCCCCATGCCTGGAACTCCCTCCCTGTCCACATCCGCCTTGCCCCCTCCCTTCATACCTTCAAATCTCTCCTTAAAACTCACCTCTTTCGCTCTGCTCTGTCTGACTCTTTATCCTGCTGAGCCACTATTCCTATACCTACGATCGGTTTACCCTTATCCTTGCAACATGGACCTGCCTGCTGTCATTCTCATCGTAACCAAGCCAAGTACGTGCACTTGAGACCTCGCATCTTCATGAATGTTAGACACCTTGTCTCTCCCTCTGTTCTCCTGTTTCCCTCTCCCTCTGTCCCAGCTCCCGTCTCTCAGATTTTAAACCCTAGGGCAGGGACTGTGTCTATTTTGTTACTTTGTAAAGTGCCAGGTACACTGCTGGCGCTATATAAATGTTTTTTGTTGTTAATAATAATAATAATTTTTTTAAAAGAACTCTAAGGCACAGTGAAACAAGGAGAGCAAGTTGGTCTGCTAAGAGTGGCTTCCCTCCAAAAAAAGATGAGTAGTAAACAGAATAGGGGAATCTGTAGCTTCCTTGACTGGCTGGCTCCAAAATCCTCCCCCAATCCTTGCTCATTCTATCATCTCCTCTATCATGTTGAAACACTTACTCTGGGATTATCCACTGAAGTCAGGGGGGACAACTCCAGAGTAAGTTGTGGTGTAGTGGTTGAGCGCAGTACTGGGATCAGGAGGTAGTGGAAGGCACCTTGGGCCTGTCGTAGAGCTCTCAGCGTAACATACCACACAGGGTTGTTGGATGATTGATTACTAGTTAATTAGTTTAGTATTAATGGTTAAGTATTAAAAGTTAATTTAAACAGTTGAAATGTGAGGCACCCTGAGCCAAAGAGAAAGGGTGGGATACAAATATAAATAGATAAGTGGTCTGATATTAGCTAAGTGTGTTTCTCTGGAATTACAAGCTACAGATCAAATCTTTAAGCGCAAATGAGGGTGTGGACTTTTGTTGCAAACTAAATTCAATATAAACCAGGTTTTTGCTGCAATGGCAGAAACTTCAGACATACTTCAAAATATTTGCAAGTTGTTTTACTATTGTATAAGGCTTTGGAATCAAATGCAAATATCAATGAATGACACTGATACTCAGTAACAGAATACCCCTCGTATTTACATGGTTAGTGACGCTGGTGGCGTGAAAAGAAGTATTCTCATGGTTTGTTTGGAAGCTACGCAAAGCTGCACTTTGTGTCTGCTGCATTCTGAAAGACGGGTAACGAATCCACCATACAGCTTCCAATAACAGAGTCTCCCTTTTCCTCTAGGACCGAACCTCTCTGCATCTTTAAGAATGGGAAGTTCCCATTCCCCATTGGGAACCAATGCTTGCTCTATGTCTGCACTGGATGATGTTGGCAATTAGATACCCACATCCCTCCAACAATCTCGGGTACCATTTCTATAGTATCCGTCATACTGCACAGACCAGAACAAAAAAAGTGCTTGAGCTTCAGTGACCAGAACCTGGTAGCCTATCATGTTTTGTACAATCTGCGCTATGTTGCTATAGTTCTTAGGCATGACGTTCTATCTGTGCATCTCCCACATCAACTAGATGCAAAAGGCATTTTATCCACTGCCTCTGGTTTTCAGCCTTTTGTAACGCTTGGCGCTTGCAATTGATGTGTTTTCTACTGAAACTTCAACCACCCCTTTTTTCTTCCACCTAAAATGGAGGTTATTTCAACTGCTTGTTTTTGTCCACACACTCCTACTTTCTGTAATTCGTTAATACGCAAACATGTGTCCCAATCTCAGAAGGACTACCCCGCATCTTCTGTAACACGTAGCTACATAAAATGTGAAGACGAAAAAGAACTTCACTAGAAGAGAGGAGCTAAGGCACACATTAAAAACCATAAGCAGCAAAATGTATGGAAATTGTAATTTAAGACCTTCACGTTAACTTGTGCGCCAGGTAGAGACATGTTGCAATTTCTCAGACTGTGCTCTCTTCTAACGTGGGCTCCATGCACCCGCCACACTTTGCCTTGGTCTTCCAGTCCCATCCTCTTCCTCTGCAGGTTGGGGGCACCAAGCAGCTTTGCCAACGCTGGCCCAACTGTTCTCCTGGTCAGAAGCCGTGCCCTCGGACAGCCCCACCCCACCCTTGCTGTGAAACTTAGTGGTGGTGGGATCGGGTGGGGAGGAGAGCCTCCCCCGGAACTTGACACCCTAGGCAGCCCCACCCCTGCCCCAATCCAGCCACTGCCACTAAGTTCCATGGCTGGATTATGAGTGGTGCGCAGGAGATGCAGGGGTGACTCTCCCCTCAGCCAGTCAGGGGGATGGGGGGAATCTACAGCTGGACGGGAAGGTACCAGTTCCAAATTCCTGCAGGATCTCAGACACGCTCCCCAGGAGTTGGGACCTTAGCACAGTTTCCCGGTTCTGCTCGGAAGCCTCAGTATGCCCGTCAGGATAGTATTGTGGCCCTTGAAATCCACGAGGGATTAGGCCTGTATCATCATCAGGGTGCCGGAATGCTCCTCCTCTCCCACCACCCATGTACTGCAATCACCCCGGGGGCAGGGAAGCTGAGGCGAAGTGTGGAGGGAAGCCGGGTCCAGGTCCCAGGTTAGGAAGGGGGGAGAGGGATTCCCCAGGGAGGGGAGGGCTGACTCACCCTAATCACACTCACCAGTCGATGTCTATGCCGAGCTCACAGAATTAGGGAAGCGGGGGGTGTCAGGATGCACTAACACAAGCACTCAGTCCACGGAAGCACTCCACACGGTCGCCCCGGGGGTAGGAGTGGTGTAACCACGTTAGTCCCCAAATCAAGCTCCCTCTCTCAATGCGCACGGGGGGGGGGGGAAGCGTTGGTGGCTCCGCGCTCCACACGGTTCGAGGGGCAGCGCCTCAGCCCGTTCCTTGTGGCAGTTGCTGGGTAACCGCCGAGTCTGGGCCTGCGCTGGTGGGGGGAGCAGGCAGCCCCACAGCAGGGCTTGGTGTTAGTGCCTGGTGCCCTAAAGCCCTCGGATGCGACTGCTGATGGGGCCTCGGGGCCCGGGCCCAGGGGCTGGCGGTGGCTGGATGGTGGGGTGGGATCCAGTGGCAGCCACTGGCTGCCTATAGTCTTCCAAGCCCAATTCAGGGTGTTGGTGCTGACCTACAAAGCCTTATACGGTCTGGGCCGCACTTACTTGTGGGACCGCCCCACCCCACCCCCCGGGTCCTGGAGCGGCCTCTGCGATCAGCCGGGGGTGCCCTATATGGTAGTGCCAGTCCTGTCTCCTGCACCCATGTCCCTCGCCCCAATGGGGGCTGATCCCATTCACTGCAGCCACGTGGTTTGTGCACATGCCATAGGCACCATGCCAGGGGGCATGGGATCGACCCCAGTGTTGCCATGTGGAGGCAGCACACATGGTGGTTTTGATACCTACCTCCCTGTTGTCCCCAGCCCCAGTAATGCCATGTGGTCAAGCAGGAGGCTTGAGTCTGCAAGACCAAGACAAAGTGTGGGTGCATGGAGTGTAAGTTATAAGCACAATATGCGACAGCCTAAAACATCTTTACTGCTTACGTGGGACGCAACTTAAGGCAAGGGCCTTAACTTGCAATTGCCATGCTTGGTGCTTAACTTATTTGCCTTAACTGGCAAAAATCCTTAATTTTAGGATCCGCTGCTGGTCCCCTTAATGTATTTCGTCCTCCCTTTTTCCTTCCCCTATCTTACAATTTAAAAGATATCCTTTAAAATTACCTGTTTTAAATTGTTTGAAATGTTTTGTATCATGTTTTTATGTAAAATGTGACGTGCTCAGAGTGCCACGTAGGCAGGGGGGTGCTAGAAAAATAAATTATGGTGCTGATGATGATTAATTCCCCGCTTAAACTGAAGGGTTTTTGATCTTAGAATTTCACTGGCTTTTGAAATGGGAATGCACTAAATTCCCGCTGTTCCCGCAGTGCTAAACTGGGCCATCAATTCCTATACCCCTCCTCAGACTCCCTTCTTCAACTGCAGCACAACATCCGAAACAAGGACTTGGATTTTTCTCTCATGTCCCAAGTCTAGTTCAACCCTGCGATTCAACTGCACACAACAAACTATCTGGGGACACCGCAAGGGAAGGGAGCTTCTTTGCTCTTCCGCCGGGGAGGTTGTCGCCCAGTCTCGAGGCTGTGGTGCACCCCCTGCTGAAGAAGCCTTAGCTGGATGTGGACGCACTCGCCAGTTACCGTTCTGTCTCTAATCTTCCCTTTTTAGGGAAGCTTATTGAACGGGCAGTGGCACTGCAGCTCCAGGCGAATCTGGACAGTCTCGGTTTCCTTGACCCTTTTCAGTCTGGGTTCCACCCCGGCTTTGGTACTGAGACGGTGATGGTGACTTTGGTGGATGATCTCCGCCGGGAGATGGATGCAGGATGTTCTACATTCTTGATCCTGTTGAGATCTCTCAGCCGCTTTTGATACCATGGACCATGGACTGCTGCAGAGCCGGCTGTGAGAGCTGGGGGGTCTGGACGGGACTGTCGTTGGGTGGTTCTGCTCATTCCTCTCAGGGAGAAGTCAGCAGGTGGTGCTGTGAGCTGAAACATTGAGCTCCCGGGCATTGACCTGCGGCGTTCCGCAGGGTTCAATCTTGTCTCCACTGTTGTTCAATGTGCATATGCAGCCCTTGGGGGAGATCGTGAGAGGGTTCGGAGTGCAATGTCACCAATATGCTGATGATACTCAGCTGTACCTCAGGGCGAGGGAGGCACCAGCTCCTCTGGTAGGGGGCGTCTGCCCTCCCATAGTCCAACAGGTTCAGAGTCTGGGGGTGGTCTTGGATTTGGGCCTCTGTCTGGATCGGCAGGTGGAGGCGGTGGCTAAAGCCGCCTTCCGTTAGCTGTATCTACTACGGAGGCTGCACCCATACATTTCCGGGCCTGACCTGGCCACTCTTATTCACACCTTCATTACCTCGAGGCTGGAGTACTGTAATGCGCTTTACGTGGGGCTTCCCTTGTTTCTGGTTCAGAGGCTGCAGCTAGTGGAGAATGTGGCAGCCTGTCTCCTCACAGGGACAAGGCGGTAGGAGCATATCACACCGGTGCGCCGCACTCTGCACTGGCTGCCTATAGCGCACCGAGCCAGGTTCAAGGTGTTGGTGTTGGTTTATAAAGCCCTACACGGTCTGGGCCCCTCATACCTGGGGACCACCTCACCCTCCGCGTCTAAGGGTGTTCGCCGCGGTCCACCAGGGGCACCTTCTTGGAGGTCCCCTGTGTTAAACAGGGGGCCACAATGGAGAGGGCGATCTCCATTATTGTTTTGTTTGTTGTGAGCTGCCCCGGGATGCCGTAGGTATGAGGGGGCGGCCAATAAATGTAAATAAATAAATAAATATTGCATGCTCCTATGCACCTTTACACAATTCTGCACACACCATACACGAAAACTAAAGAGCAGTATAAAGTAGCTACCTAACAAGAGTAGACTTAGCTGTTCCTTCCTTCTCCAGTGGATCACTTTCTCACAATACGCTGCCACAAATCTTTCACCTCCGAGGGCTTCATCTCAAGGAGAAGGCTACACTAGGGAGTTCCAGTGAGTGCCTAGAGAATGAAGTGTTACACCACCAACAAGTCCCCATGAATCTATCTGGCAAGGATAAAAGGGCAGCAGTTCTCTACAAGGGAAAGGCTCCAAGACCCAATCACTGAATGTCCGGGGCAGTGACATCACACCCCATACTCTGGATGCAAGTTTGCCCCCTCTACAGAACAGGAAACGAATGGGACACGTACTCAGTAACTCTAAGGGCACCACATCCTGTAATGCTAAAATTGTACACAGTGGCAAAACCAAGTCTCTCAGATGGGGGAAGAGGGGCACTTTTCTTTGTTTGGAGGGGGGGAGTGCCACACAACTAGGAGGAAGGCAATAACAGACAGAGAAGATAAATTAATGTGGAGACACTGTTCGTGAATCGGGCCATAGGCCCCACAATCCAACCTCTTGGTTACTTCCCTCAGTCCCCTGGAATAGTCCAGTGCTCCTGTGACCATGGTTGTTGTGCATCTTCTGGGTGACCTCTGGATAGACCCTAACTTTGCAACATAAATAAATACATACAATTTATTTATTTTATTTGTTATAAAAGTCATTCTTGTCCTCCTGCAGCTACTATCTGGTCTGCTTCCATGTACCTCTCGTCCCCTCCCTTCTCCTCCTTGACTCCAAAACTCCGCCCCCCCCTTGGAGCAACATTCCTCCCCCCACCCCCATCCTAAACCTCTACCTCCCTGTATCCCTGCCGCCGCCACCCTCTCTCCCCAAACCTAATCCCCATTCCTTGTCCCCCCCCCCATCCTACGCCTCTACCTCCCTGTATCCCTGCCGCCGCCACCCTCTCTCCCCAAACCTAATCCCCATTCCTTGTCCCCCCCCCCATCCTACGCCTCTACCTCCCTGTATCCCTGCCGCCGCCACCCTCTCTCCCCAAACCTAATCCCCATTCCTTGTCCCCCCCCCCATCCTACGCCTCTACCTCCCTGTATCCCTGCCGCCGCCACCCTCTCTCCCCAAACCTAATCCCCATTCCTTGCCCCCCCCCCCATCCTACGCCTCTACCTCCCTGTATCCCTGCCGCCGCCACCCTCTCTCCCCAAACCTAATCCCCATTCCTTGTCTCCCCCCCCATCCTACACCTCTACCTCCCTGTATCCCTGCCGCCGCCACCCTCTCTCCCCAAACCTAATCCCCATCCCGTCTCCCCCCCCCCCATCCTACGCCTCTACCTCCCTGTATCCCTGCCGCCGCCACCCTCTCTCCCCAAACCTAATCCCCATTCCTTGTCTCCCCCCCCACTCCCATCCTACACCTCTACCTCCCTGTATCCCTGCCGCCGCCACCCTCTCTCCCCAAACCTAATCCCCATCCCGTCTCCCCCCCCCTCATCCTACGCCTCTACCTCCCTGTATCCCTGCCGCCGCCACCCTCTCTCCCCAAACCTAATCCCCATTCCTTGTCTCCCCCCCCATCCTACGCCTCTACCTCCCTGTATCCCTGCCGCCGCCACCCTCTCTCCCCAAACCTAATCCCCATTCCTTGTCTCCCCCCCCTTTCTCTTGTGCTCTGTGGACCTGCCTCTCTTCCATCCATGACCTCTTCCTCTCTGCCGATCTCTCCATCTCCTTGCCCTTACTGAACCCTGCATTCTCCCCTGTAACACCGCTGCCACTCCTGCTGCCCTCACTCATGGTGGTCTCACCGTCACCCATATGCCATGCTCTGAAGGTCATGGTGGTGGGGTTGGCCTGCTCCTCGCCAAATCTTGCCCAATCCAATCCCTTGATGCCCTGTCCTCTCACTCCTTCTCTTCCTTTGAGGCCCACTGCGTTGGGCTCTACTTGGCCCTCCAGCTCCGCATGGCTGTCATCTTCTGCCCCCAGGGCTGGCGCAGGGGTGGCCAGATGAAGAGGGTGGGGGGAATCAGGGTTGTGGGGAACTGGAGTGATTTGACCCCACCTGTGCTGAGGAGAGGAGTTCCGTTCCGAGCCACAGAGAGGGTGTGGCTCCTTCCTGTACAAACTATTCTGTTGCCGCCCGCCCTGATCATCTCTTGTTATCACTGTGCTGAAGGCGCCTCACCTTCTCTGCCCCTCCCCTTCCTTCCTGGTTCCCGGATCCTGGCTTGCCCCCAGGCTTGCAGGGCTGCTTCTGCTGCCCCTCCCAACTGCAGGTCTGCACTGACACCTGGCCCCAGGGGCATCACTAGAGGGGGACTGAAAGGGATGGAGCTCCCGATCATCTGGACCTCTGAGTCTGTAGCGGCGGTGAGAAGGTTGCTACCTTGTAAACAAGGTTCTTCGAGATGGCTCCGACATCCTCACAACAGAGACGTGCAGTAACGTAGAGCTCGAATTCCTGCTCTGCATTCCTGCACATCTCTGAAAGGCTCCCCACCGCGTGGCTTTGCCAGCAGACTGGCCGACCGATCCCCACGTATATTCGGGCTGCGCAGTCCCCCCCGCAGCCCAAATGTGCATGGGGGGCCATGTCTGAAAGTGTCCTAAGTTTGAGCATATGGAACAGCAAGCTAAAAGCTGCAGACAATGTGGTAATGTACATGCACCACAACACTGCCGGGCCTATGAGAAACTTTGCATTAGGTGCAAAAAGATGGGACGGTTTGCTAGAGTTTGATTGTAGGCAACATCAGACTACAAGAAAAACCCTGCAGTGTGTGCACACAGCTCCGTCTCCAGTGAAGAGGAGTTCTCCACTGATGCCTTGCAGAAACCATTGTCTCCAAAGGATTGGAATGTGACTTTGGAGAGAAATGGCAGTGCAGTGAATTTTAAACTGGAGACTGGAGCACAAACAAACGCGATCAATGAAAGTGTAGTAGCAGAGAACACCCAGCTCTAGGGACAAAAGAAAAGTAAAACAGAGCATATGGGGGGGAGAATAATAAATTCTGTTGGTAGCTGTGACCTAGAAGTTAAGTGGGGTAATATGGTTCAAAAGTCATCATTGGTCGTTGTATCTGACGACCAACTATACAATGCCCCTAGAAATGTTGCTTTAACATTGCGGAAAAAAACCTTAAAAATGAACCGGATAAATTGGTTGACCTACAAATTATAGAAAAGGTTGAAGAGCCTACGGAGTGAGTTCACTCTTTGGTGATAGTAGAAAGGAAGGACGGATCTCTTCGTCTATGTTTAGATCCCAAACAGTTAAACGAACATGTAAACAGAGAGCATTTTCCAATCCCCACTAGGGACGAAATTTTGGGTGAGTTGGCAGGGGCTAAATATTTCACTAGTCTGGATGCCTCAAGTGGATTTTGGCAGGTGCCTCTCATTAAACGCAGTGCACGCTTATGGACTTTTAACACACCGTTTGGGAGATATTGTTTTTTGAGATTACCATTTGGCCTGAAGTCCTCTCCCAAAGTGTTACATAGGAAAGTGCAGCAAATCTTTGAGGGCACTAAAGTGTATATTGATGATATCCTCATCTGCGGCAAGACCCTGGAAGAACATAATCCGAGACAGTAGTTAAACAAACAGAAATGCAAATTTCGAATGAAGGCAACAACATACCTGGGGGAAAGGTTAACAGAGCACGGAGTTCAAGGAGACCCCGCAAGAATACAGACAATTATAAACATGCCGGCACCCACAGATAAAGAGGGAGTTCAAACGTTTCTGGGAATGATACATTTTGTGGGGAGGTTTCTATCTAGCCTTGCTGAATGTAGTAATACCCATTTAAGATCACTGTTGGTAAAAAATGCACAGTGGACATGGGAAAACTGTCACCGGAAAGCGTTGGAAAAACTGAAAGAGCTGATACAAAAGGGTCCTGTGCTTCGTTATTGTGATAGCAGACGTCTGACCAGATGCATCCAAAGAGGGCATTGGGGCAGCTCTGATGCAACACTATGGAGAATACTGGCAGCCTATAGCTGATGCATCTAGGGCTCTGACCCAGGCAGAACGTAATCATACCCAGACAGAAAAAGAGGCATTAACCCTGCTGTTTGGATGCAAGAAATTTCATGTTTTTATTTATGGCAGACCAGCTGAGGCGGAAACAGATCACAAGCCTCTTGTTTCAATAGCAAAAAAGGGGGTTTATGATACTCCTCCCAGGCTGCAGAGACTTTTTTTTCAGTTACACTTGTATGCTCTGAATCTTTAATACAAGCCTGGTAAAGATCTTGTAGTAGCAGATACCCTGTCCGGAGTGTATAATAGGACTGTTACTAGGCAAGAGATGGAAGCTGATCTAGTTCATGTAAACTTGATCAGAAATATGTATCCAGTCTCAGATGAATGTGGGCAAGGATGGCAGAAGCAACGGCACATGATGAGAGCCTGTATCCACAGAGAGGAAAGTGGGTATAGATCGGTTTGCTTGTGCAGGAAAACAATATACACTCATTGGGGACTATTTTTCTCACTATCCAGAGGTTCCCCAAGGCTCTGTCCTTGGTCTTCTCTTCTCTATCTATACCCTGTCCCTAGGCAAACTCATTGCCTCCCATGGCTTCCAATATCACCTCTACACGGATGACAATCAACTCTCTCTCTCTACTCCCTCTCTCCATCTGTTCAAGCTCGCCTCACCAGCTGTCTCTCTCTGATATCTCTACCTGGATGTCACACCGTCAACTCAAACTCAACATGGCTAAAACTGAACTCCTTGTCTTCCACCCCCCATCCTTCCTCTCCCTCATCCTGGTCAATCCTTATCTACAGGGTCACCATCCTTCCCAACCCCCAAGTCTGTATTTTAGGCTTCATCTTTGACTCACCCCTTTCTTTTAAACCCTACATCGACTCTGTTGCCAAATTCTGTCGCTTCTCCCTCCATAACATTGCGAAGATTCGCCCTTTTCTCTCTGTCTCGTCTGCCAAAACTCTTGTTCATGCTCTGGTCATCTCTCGCCTCGATTACTGTAACCTCCTTCTCACCTTTCCTCCCCTCATCTCTGTCCAAAACTCTGCTGCCAGGGTCATCTACCTCGCCCGTTGCTTCGACCATGTGCAGCCCCTCCTCTCTTCGCTTCACTGGCTTCCCCTTCCTGAACGAATCCTGCACAAGCTCCTAGTCTTCACCT
>QEPC01009246.1:3367021-3386559 GCA_003113815.1 Sphenodon punctatus
CCACTCTGCAGTTTTGCATGGAGAACAGCCACTCCCCTACATCTCTCTGCTAAGGGCGAAAGTCTAGTAGCACGCTGCCGGACCACTGTTGTACCAGGACCAATCCAGTGCTCCTGATACCATGGTTCTAAGAGATCTCCCTTTACCTCTGGATCAACAGCCTCACTTTGCAGCACACTAGGGGATGCAATTTGTTTGAAAGTAGTGATACTGAGAAAAAAATTGGAAATCACAAACTTCAGATACAAACCAATGAAACGCAAGGGAGCATATGAGGGCATGAATTGCATTTAGATTTTGTTCACAGCTCTGCTAATGAGAATATTTAAACACTTAACTCTGTGGCCAGATCCGCAGGGGGAAAAATGCAAACAACATTCCGAGACACTGACATTTGCCCCCATGTGCTTCATTTGCAGAGAAACCTCTCTGCCCCATGTGATACACAGAGGGGAGGGGAGGGGAGTGAATCTCCCTGCCAGAGTCATCAATAACACCGCAAGAGACTGAATTCCATCCTTTCCATCTTATAACAACGGGAACAAACGTCTGCAACAGTAACAAAAACATCATTATAGCACACACACTTCTGTCTGGCTGGGAGTCTTGCGGGGATTTGGAGAAATCCAAATGCAACTGTCCTGCTTGGGTCAAACACAGACCCCTCTCTTCTCTTGCGTAGACTTTAACTGTGTTGAGCTTCTGCAGGTTTTGCTGCTTGTGCACAGTTTCAGTCAAGATTCTCTCTCGTATTGTATCCTTGGCTCTATACTTCGTGAACAGTGCACTGGACATTTAGTGCTGTCACCTGGTTTCTAAGCTGTACTAACCTCTGCTTTGCTCCCTGCCGGTGTGCTTTTTATTGTGTAAAGATTGCAAATTGCAACCAGGCTTTCTTCCTCCACCTGAAAATGAGACTCTCCAGGTTGGTACCGTGTCTCCCATCAACAGCTTCCCATTCTTCCGTTTACAGCGTACAATCTACCGTTCAAAAAGATTGGGTATTTTTAAACGTGACGGTCCCGCAGGTGGCCACGCTTTGACCCTCACGGCCACCTGGGGTGCTGTCACATCCGATCCAGCCTGCCCGATGTTTCCCTGGGCCGGATCAGGGGTTTCTCAGGCCATGGGTATTTTTAAACGTGATGGCGCCCTGTGTCCTCATGTTTGGATCCTGGCTGGGATGAGGCTTCTCACCCTTGCCGAGATCAGGCCCAGCTGCCAAACAGATGTGTTGGCAGCCCAGAGTGGGAAGAGGGCAGGGTGGCATGTGGACGTGCCCCCTGCGCTGCTGAGCTTGGACTGCCCACTTCCCTGATAGGCAGCCATGGCGGGCTAGGAGGCCACTGCGTGAGCCCAGAACAGCCCCAACCCCAGCCCAGTGGCATGTGGACGTGCCCCAACCCCAACCTCAGATAGAGCAGACCATCACACATAACAGCCCGCTCTTCCCTAGTCTGGGGATGGCTTCCCCGGGCTGCGGCAGTGCTTAGCCCAGGCTGGGACTCAGCGATGGGCCCAAGTCACAGTCTAAGAACTACCACAGCCCAGGGAAACCCCTGATCCGGTCCAGGGAAATATCTGGTGGGCAGATCAGACATGACGGGACCGCGGGTGGCCATGGGGGTCAAAGGGTGGCCACCTATGGTAGCATCACATTTTAAAATACCCTGTGGCTAGGGCCCATGGCTGAAGGCACATCCTAGACTACGCGCTGCCGTGGCCCAGGGAAGCCATCCCCGGACCAGGATAGAGTGGGCTGTCACATCTGATGGCCGACTCTGCCTGACCTGGGGCTGTTCCGGGTGTGTGTAGCAGCCTCATAGGCTGCTGCGGCTGCCCNGCCCAGGGCCAGATAGAGCAGACCATCACACATAACAGCCCGCTCTTCCCTAGTCTGGGGATGGCTTCCCCGGGCTGCGGCAGTGCTTAGCCCAGGCTGGGACTCAGCGATGGGCCCAAGTCACAGTCTAAGAACTACCACAGCCCAGGGAAACCCCTGATCCGGTCCAGGGAAATATCTGGTGGGCAGATCAGACATGACGGGACCGCGGGTGGCCATGGGGGTCAAAGGGTGGCCACCTATGGTAGCATCACATTTTAAAATACCCTGTGGCTAGGGCCCATGGCTGAAGGCACATCCTAGACTACGCGCTGCCGTGGCCCAGGGAAGCCATCCCCGGACCAGGATAGAGTGGGCTGTCACATCTGATGGCCGACTCTGCCTGACCTGGGGCTGTTCCGGGTGTGTGTAGCAGCCTCATAGGCTGCTGCGGCTGCCCGTCAGAGAGGTGGTCCGGCTGCCCGTCAGAGAGGTGGTCCGGCTGCCCGTCAGAGTGGTGGTGCGGCTGCCCGTCAGAGTGGTGGTCCGGCTGCCCGTCAGAGAGGTGGTCCGGCTGCGCTCAGCAGCATGGGGGCAGGGCCTGCGGACCCACGTCTCTAGCTGTTACTCTGATATTATGCACGCGCATCTTTTCTGTGATGGTTTTTTTTAAAATTTAAAAACAATTTTTTAAAACTCACCTTTCCACTCCCTGCCCCCAAACAGGCCTGCAAGTAGAGTCGCCACCTTTTGTGGTTTGACGCTGAGATTCCCATAGGCCAAAATGGGAGTCTCAGCATCCAACCACAAAAAGGTGGCGACCCTACCTGTGTGCACAGCCCAGGTACAACTGATGGTCAGCAGCAAAGCACAGTTCCAGAAAAGACCCTAGAGCAGCTCCCCCCGACCTCCACTCCACAGCCGCCTGCAAGGCAGGGAGAAGCTTTTTGTGACAGGATGTAATGCCCCAGAGTAAGTCCCTGCAGGATCGTGTCCCAAACAGCAGCCTCTCAGGGAACCAGCTTCTGAGCAAAGTCTTTATTCACACACACATATACAATAGTCTCTATGCAGTCTCTCAGTGCCCTCACTAATGGTGGGAAGCAGCCCTCCAGCAACCCACTTCCCTATCTACTCCCTAGCTCAGCCAGGCCCACAGGCCTCTGACTGGCTCCCTACACACAGTCCCTTCAGAGCTGCAGACTTACTGTATCCTTCTTCAGGGCCCTGGTCTTCAGTGTTCCTCAAGCATACAGCCCTCTGCAACTCCACAGCAAGATTTCAGGACCCAGGTCACCAGTCCTGCTTGATGACCCAGCAGAGGTGTTTACCTCTCTGCATTCAGGCACAGAGATTGTCCCAACTTCCCAGTCTGGGTTTCAGCACTCTGGCCAGTGGTCCTGCTGAGGCTTCTGCCCACAGGGGAGATGCTTCTCTTACCACAGCCAGGCACAGACTGACTTCTGTCTGGCTCTCCTCTTCTTATAGCCAGGAGTGGACGTGGCTATCCCTCCACACTCTGGCTCTCCCACTCTCCACAATGCCTATATTGGGTTGTTGACTCCAGAAGGGCTGGCCTTACCAAGTCCTTATGTCCCAACGATACCGGGGTTCTTGGCTGGCCCTCGCCACTCTTCAAGGGGCATCAGCCTGCAGGTCCTCTGCCCTGTTACACTCCTTTTTATGGCAGCTCAGGTGCAGAAGATGGGCAGCAGCACATCCCACAGTCCCAGCAAGGCAGATCCCTCCACTCCGCAGCCACCTGCAGGTAGGAAGTTCCTAAATAAGAATATTTAAGCAGTTTGAACTCTGCGACTGGATCTTCAGATAATAAATGCAAATACCAGGACACTGATATGCTGTAAGAAAATACTCTTTGCATTTACAAGCAGGTGCTTCATTTGCAGAAAAGCATCACTGCTCTGTGTTCCTTATGGGATACAATAGGGGAATTGCTGTGTCAGATTCTTCCAAAATAACATGGCATGAAGACTTCTTCCTCTGGGTTGAAATTACTTCATCCTTTGTGACAATGGAATCCGGTGGCTGCAGTGTTGGGAAACTCATCGCGGGAGCACATATCGTTGTTGATGTGACGATCCAGCTGGTATCTGGATAAATGCTTTCGTTGTGGTGGTGAACGGTGCTAAATGGGTCAAGCACAGATTCCTGACTTCATTTGATAAGATCTTGACTGTGCTGGGCTTATGCAGACTTTGCTTCTTGTGCATGGTTTTAGTCCAGTTTTACTTGATCAAACTCTACCCTTGGTACTACCACATGAACTCTAGGCAATAAAAAACACACAGGCAGGCAGTAAACCAGAAATTGGAAGGATGTAGAAACCAGCGAAGGCCACTAAACATTCGGTGCACAAAGATTGCAAACTTCAACCAGGCTTTCTTCAGCCACCTGAAACAGCGAGTCTCAAAGATGGCACCATGGTGGCTTCTGGCTACTTTCCTTGTGTCTCTTGTCAACAGCTTCCCATTCTTCGTTGATATTTATAGTGTTCATTGTAACTATTCTCTCTCTGCTCTGCCCAGAAATAACACAGAGGAAATGCTTACATTAGAAAGGGATGTGTTTTCTGTAGTGACTGTCGGCAGCATTGGATTTTCCATGGCTTTCATCATACTAATCATTTCAGCCCTTCTCTTAGTCTTCTCTCTCTGGAGGCACACCCAGCAGATGCAAAGCAACTCAGGCAGTTTCAGTGACCCCAGCATGGAGGCCCATGTTCAGGCAGTCAAAACTATAATGACCGTCTTACGCATCGATATTGTTAACTTCATAGCTTTGTTAATCTTACTGCCAAACCTTCTTCATGAGAATAATATTGAGAATTTTATCGGCAAACTTATTGTATATTTTTGCCTTACAGTCCATTCCATTCTTTTGGTGCAGGGCAATCCTTCAATGAAAAAGACAATGAATGGTATCCTGAAATATATCTAGGCCAGGTGTTGGTCAAAAGAAGAATCTTCATATAACTTACGTCTGTCCTTCAAACAGACGTTAGAAATTAAAAATTTATCTTTTTAAAACATTCATGAACATGTTCATGACTTTTCTAATCCAAATCCGATATTATTGCAGACGTGTCATGTCCTCCTCAACTCTGAAATGCCTGACAGAGTAGAAACCCCTCTATCTGGAAACTTCTCTAATCCAAACAAAAAACATGTGTTCTCGTGTGTCTGGAGGAGAGAATTTCTACTATAGTTAAAAGGACCAAAACCACCTATTTTAGTATATTTAATATTTGTGCTTTTGTGCTATTTTCAGCAATTGTATGGAAACGGAAAACAATTAAAGTAAACATGAACCTTGATAGATTCCCCCCGAGAAGAGAGTTCTAAGGAGCTATGGGGCTGATTATGGATTCTTTGTTTAATTTATTTATTTATATCTATGGAACCATATTTTTGGTTTTTCACTGAAAGAATCTCTCTACAAGTAGGCTTCAGGCAAACAGGAAAATCTCATGAAGTAAAGTCTTTAGTCAGGCTGAACTGTTTCCTAAAAGCA
Organism: Sphenodon punctatus; assembly: GCA_003113815.1. Classification (NCBI taxonomy): domain Eukaryota; kingdom Metazoa; phylum Chordata; class Lepidosauria; order Sphenodontia; family Sphenodontidae; genus Sphenodon; species Sphenodon punctatus. Next base: position 3,372,375 of record QEPC01009246.1, read on the forward strand.
TTGGCGGAAGACCCATTGGTTGAGGCCTGTAATTACAGCTGCTCTAAAGTAAGTGAGATGGGAACAGTTCGTCATTGACCCAACAAGTCTAAGTTCCAATTTTTATTGTCCTGTGATCAAAAGGAGAGATTATTTTCATATTTCATCTACTTTACCACCGACATTACTAGCAGCATGAATTAACAAGACACTCTCCACCCACCGCACACCCACTATACATGTTCCAGGGCCACAGTGTTGCCCTGTAACATGTATAGTGGGTGCGTGGGTCAGGTCATTGAGTGGAAAATTTAAATGTCACTGAGTGACACCAATGCTTGGTAAAAGAATACTCGTTGTATTTTCATTCTCCAAATCAGGTGCTGCTTTTTTGAAAAGACACTCATCTCTTGCTCTTACCTCTCTACATAATGCTGTACTTTCTTTACATAATAGACAGAAGGGATCAGGTCATCAATCCGCCAGATTTTAACCACACAGTGATAGGTGAAGACCTCTTCTTCAAGAGTGGAAACCAATCATTGCAATCTTTCTTTGGACATTTCTGTATTAAGAACAGTAGTCAGTGTGATCCTAATAGCTGAAGCTGTCATTGGAATGTGTATAAATACTTCCCTTGTGGCTGTCAACTGCATTGACTGGGTGAATTTCCCAGAAATGCATCTCCTCAGGTGATAAGATCTTAATCACTCAGGACATTTCCAGATTTTGCTTTTTTTGTACAGCAATACCACCATTTTCTGCAAGGTGTTCTCTCCTTGATTCTACTACACGAAAGCATATTGGGAATTCAAGGCTCCCATCTGGTTTCTGAATTCTTGTGGCTTTTCATTTGCCACCTGCCTGTGTGTTTTTTACTGCATAAAGATTGCCAACTTCAACTGGTCCTTCTTCATCTCCCTGAAACAGAGAATCTCCATGGTTAGTACCATGGTTGCGCTTCACATCTGTGCTTTCATCCATGCTCAACTGCATCCCTTTCCTCCAGGATATTTACAGCCTACCGGTACAACTCAACAATTCTTCTCTCTCTTCAGGAAATAACACTAACTCCAAAGTATAGATCCACCTATGCAGTCAAAAGTGGCTCTAAGATCTACAAAACTGCAAACAGTCTTCCCTTCTTTGTCGAGACATATTTTTCAATAAGGTGACTGAGGACAAAACACTGGTCTATGGTGGAGTAGCCTGTGTGAAAACTGGCTTGTTCTTCACTGAAGACATTCATATCGATCGCCCACTGCTCTAGTTTCCCCAACAAAATCTAGCGTACAATTTGGTCACAATATTTATTAAGCTAATTGGTCTGGGAAAGTCTCTTGCCTTTTTTGAAAATAGGAATTACTACACTGGTGCTCCAACCTAGTGGGATAACCCCCCAAACATTTATGTGGTCAAATAGTTTACAGAGACTAGGCACCCACCACTCCATCTTCTCCAAGAATAATTCCCCCAGCAGGCCACCCTCTGCAGGGGCCAGCCCAGAAATGAGTTGCCTCATCACTGATGGTGCCACCGGTTCCCATACAGGAAATGTTGCCAACTCCTGTTCGATGTTAGTGGGCTTATGTCTAGATATCTATTGAAAACGTCTTTAAAATATCTAGACCATTCATTTGGAGGTACACTGGACTGTTGGGGAGTTGCTAGGTCATAAGCTCCGTTATTTACCAGTTCCCAGAATTTGACATAATCCTTTTTGTCAAGGGCATTCTCCAGATACCAACAAAGGAATTTCTGATGTTCCAATTTCTTTTCCCTGATTGCATTCTTATAGACTGTTTTTAGATCTACATAACTTTGAATGGGTTGAGGGGTTCATATTACTTTATTGTGGCGTGCAGCTCTATCGAGCTTTATTTCGAAAGCTCTACATTCAGCATCAAAGCACAGAGGCCGGGACTGCCTACTTTTGGAGTACGTGTCGGTTAGGACCTACCTTCCTAGTGATTTGGTTAAATAACATCAGGAGATGTTCACTTAATCCATCTACATCAAGAAGTCTGCCTCACCAATATCAAATCATTCGAGGCCAGGAAGGCACGGCTTCTGTCTGCGATACTCTCCCCCGACCTTAGTACTCTATTTCCACATATGTTTAAATGGGCTTGACTTGGGGCAATGCCATGATAGTGTAGATAAGCAATTAATATACCTGATTAAGATATTATACTCGGATACATCTTTGAGAGTAAGGTTTTCCCAAGCAGGGCACCTGGCAGAACCCATAACTGCAACTAATGCGGTTAAACAAGGTTGCATTCTGGCCCCTTTTATTTTTAATTTCTTTATTCATGATTTAGTTCTTTATCTACGGGAGGGAGGATTCCACCCAGTTGCAATACAGAGTTATTATACGCCGATGACATGGTCCTTTTATCTACTTCAGAAATTGGTCTTCGACATTTAATAGTAGCTTTAAATCGTTATTGCAAAGAAAATCACTTGGAAATTAATAAGAAAAATCCAAGGTTATGGTATTTGAGAGGATTTGGTGGGCGTTGCCACCAATATGCTGATGACACCCAGCTTTACCTCTCTTTTTCAACCAATCCAGGTCCTGGCGTGTCAGTGCTGTTCCAATGTTTGGAGGCCGTGGCAGATTGGTTGCGGCAAAACAAACTGAAGCTCAATCCTGATAAGATGGAGGTGATGGTGGTGGGTGGGGCGAGGGAGGTGTCAGCTCCACGCGTAGAGGGGGTCCGCCCTCCCGTAGCCCAGCAGGTTTGGAGTCAGGGGTATTGTTGGATCCAGATCTCCGCCTAGATCGGCAGGTGGAGATGGTGGCCAAGGCTGCCTTCCACCAGCTGTATCTGGTGCGGAGGCTGCATCCATATATTTCCAGACCCAACCTGGCCACCCTCATCCACGCCTTCATTACCTCAAGGCTAGACTACTGCAACGTGCTGTACGTGGGACTTCCCTTGATGCTGGTTCAGAGGCTGCAGCTGGTGCAGAAAGCGGCGGCTCGTCTCTTGACGGGGACGGACCGACGGGAATACATCACCCTCGTGCTCCTCGCGCTGCACTGGCTGCCAATAGCATGCCGAGCCAGATTCAAGGTGTTGGTCTTGGCCTATAAAGTCCTACACGGTCTTGGCCCCTCATACCTCAGGGACCGTCTCACCCTCAGCGTCCCAGAGCGTCCCCTTTGGTCTGCCGGGGGCACTTTTCTGGAGGTCCTCCGTGTAAAGCGGGGGGCCACAATGGAGAGGGTGTTCTCTGTGGCCAGGCCATGACTATGGAATTCCCTCCCGGAGGAAGCCCATCTGGCCCCGAGTCTGTTGGCCTTCCGCCGGGCTTGTAAAACCTGGCTGTTCCCCCAGGCCTTCGGAGGAGGGGAGGGGAGGAGGGGATAAAAGGTTTGGGGGGGTTGTTTTTAGGTGGATTTTTAGATGTTTTAAATTGTGTGTGTTATTGTATTCATTGTTGTTTTATATGTTGTAAGCCCCCAAGATGCCATGGGCATGAGGGGGCGGCTAAGAAGGGCAAAAATAAAAATAACATTTTGGGAACAAGTATCGTACAGATAAATGGTTGCTGGATGGGAAATTCTTGGAGCAGGTATGGACATTCAAATATCTGGCTCTTTTGTTCTCCAGCAACTGTTTATGGAATAAATCTATGGACACAGTTAATTGAAGCTTGCGCGAACATTAGGAGGAACAATTAGGTTTTGGTGTCTCCCCAGTCCTCAAGCTCTTAGAGCATAAACTCATCCCTTGGGCGCTGTATGGGGCGGAGATTTGGGGTTATAGGCAGAGTAGTACGATGGAGATATTTGAAAACAAGCTATTACACACAATATTGGGCGCCCCTCTTTGCACTCCAATTTGTATGCTAAGGGATGAAACAGCTCGACTGCAGCCACACACGCAGTGACGCCCGTATTCGACGGAGGCGTACGAAATTTTCCAAAGTTTTCCGGGGAACGGCCTTGGTCCTCGGATCTTCAGAACCCATGAATTCTGAACCAAAGACCAGAATCCTCTGCGAATTCCCAAGTTTTCCAAAGACCGAGCTCCAGCACTCGTTTTTACCCAGTGTGACAGATTTAAAGGGGCAGAAAGGGAGTGACAGCTCCTCCTCATTCTCAGCAACGTTTATGACTATGTAAGCCTAACCACCGCCGTAACCGCTGCTGCTGCAGATCGGTGGAGCCTGCTGAACCGAAACAGCAGCGCCACCCCCTGGAACATTGGGCCACGGACTCTGTCTCATGCAGTCGCTCGTTGTAGATGTGAAATCTCAGGCCCAGGGGGAAAATGTGGCCTGGCCTGTATACCTCCCCTTTAATCCTGGCAGTTTATGAAAAAATACATGGTGGAGGGCTGCACTGGTTCCAATGCAACCCTGCGCCATGTATTTTTCATAAACTGCCAGAATTAAAGGGGAGGTACGGCAACCCTACCTGTGGCTAGTTTTTATTTGCCCCCTTTCCAGTGCCTGCCTGGATCTGGCTCCTTGATCTAGTTCCACCCTGCAAGTACTGACAGACTCAGCTCAGGGCAAGGAAGCAGAGCGGAGGGCCTGAAGCACACAAGGAGAGGGGACAGATCCATGATCTGAACCCTCCTCTCCATAAATGCACCCCTACTCTCAGCTTCTATGCAGTCCTTGAGCTTGTAGTAATTGAAAGGGAAAGTTTTCCCATCTCTTTTCTTTACTAAATACGCTGTATCGGCTGCTTTAAAATGAGGAGATCTCTGACCTTCGTAAAGTACTTACAAAAGAAAAGAATCCTTTAATCTGAGAGGACAATTAGGACTCACAAGCCAGATTCTCAGATATTGTCTTTTGACACAGCTCCATATGAAAAAAAGACACTCACATTCTGCAAGCTGTTTGGGCCAGGGACTCTATTGTCATTACTGGAGAGTACAAGGCCCAGCAACATTTAATTGAATTCCAAGTAATATTCAAAATAATTGAGCTGCAATCATTTACATCTGGCCTTCTATGTTTAGGACAGTAGATGTAAAAATGTACCAGCCGTTTGTTCATCCACAGCCTGAGTTACACACAGGTAGCCACGGTGACTGACTGCCCATACAACTGGTTGCTGGGCAGACCATAATCTCATGCCAATCACCATGAATCCACATGCTCAATACAATCTGAATTGATGGCAAAGTGCCCTGAGTTCCTGGATGGGCACTTTTTAAATGGGAGGAAATTATCAAAACTCTAATCTGGAATGTAGAGATGCAGCAAGAGCTTTAATCATTACTGAACCGGTGTGTAGAATGTGCAATAAGCCTGTCACTTTTTGTTTGACGAATCGTTGGGTAAGTTTCATGGGAAAATGTTTGTTTCCAATAGCATGGATTCTCTGCAGCTCCAACTCTGCACCTCTTATCACCAGGTGCATGTGCTTAGTGGAAGTTGTTCAGCTTCTTATTTACTGCCTGTCATTATTTCATCTTCGCCCGGAGTCCTGAAACGTGCCATCTTATCCCCTCTCCTGTCCAACGTGTACGGGCAGTCTTCAGAGGGTTCGGTGTCATCAATATGCTGATGACACCCAAATCTACCTCGCTTTTTCAGCTGACCCAGGCCTGCCAGTCTCGGTGCTTACCCGGTGTCTGACGGCTGTGGAGGACTGGATGCGGATGAGCCGCCTGAGCTTGGTGATGCTTGTGGGGGATGCCAAGGTAGTGGTGGCCTCCATCCATCATAGATGGGGGTCCTTCATCTGCTGGTACCCCAGGTCCGTAGTCTGGACATCCAACTCCAGCTGGATGTCCAGGTGGCGGCTGTGGCGAAGGGGGCATTTCACCAATTACATCTGGTGTGATGGATTACGCCATATGTCTCAGACGCGGACCTGGCCACTATCATCCATGCTTTTATCACTGTAAAGCGCTCTACATGGGGCTACCCCTGGTGATGGTTCGGGAACTGCAGCTGGTGCAGAATGCGGTGGCCCAGCTCCTTGGGGGGATGGGTCATCGCGAGCATGTTACACCGGTGCTCCGTTCTCTGCACTGGCTGCCGATAGTTTCCCGTACCTAATTCACGGTGTCGGTATTGACCTTTTAAAGTCCTTAACGGCCTGGGCCCACCTATCTGCGGGACCGCCACACTCCCTGGGTTCTGGATCGACCCTTGTGGTCAGCCAGGGGCACCCTCCTTGAGTTCCCCTGGGTTGCCCGGGCGACGACAAGGAGGAGGGCCTTCTCAGTGGCCACACCACTGCGGTGGAACTCCCGCCTAGCCCCGGACGACATTGTATGACCTGGCTGTTCCGCCGGGCCTTTGGTACGGGGGAGGGGGGATATTTTTGTTTTTAACTTTTAAATTATTTTAAACAACCAATAGTAAAGTGGTGTAAGCCGCACCGAGCTGCGAAGGCAGGAGGGGGCGGCATAAAGATCTAACAAAATAAATAAAATTAAGAAATAGAGCTGGCTGAATTACTCATTATAAATAAATAGTTTGTATTAAAATCAGTCATTCTATGTCGTCAGTCCACTCTAGCATTTGCAATGTTAAGACACTGAGGTTTTGCATCAGATGCTTGGTTTATAAAAGAGCGATGGAATCAGGATAATTAATTATTATCTGCATTGCCTCAGTTGAGAACAAAGCTTCAGTGTACTTGTCACTGTATAATCTTGGAGACAAATCCCAGCCCAAGAGGCAGAGAGAGAGAAGTAACTTGCTCAAGGCCACACAGAAAGCCAGTGCTAGAACTGGCACTGGGACTCAGGTTTTCTGGGTGCCAGTGAAGGCCTCTAACGACTAGACCACACTGTATGTCTAGCACACCTGACCCATCTATATATTTCTTTCCCTACATTGTTAAGGCCAGTTGCTCAGTTGATGCAGCTTGGCACAGCTACTGCAGACCTGTCAACTGTAGTGGATCACCTGCAGGCTATGGGTTTTCAAAACCATCCATGGGTCTCTGGGAAATCCCTGTCCGCCTGACTGCTTCCTTGTCTCCTGGAGAAGGCACCCGAGCAAACTAGCTGGCTCTGGCAGGTAGTGCTCCTCCGCTAAGCTCAGGAACAACAGGAGAACGGGGGCAGAGAGAGGAAGCCATTTACCCTGCAGAGGAGGAGAAAGAAACAGGAAATGCCCACAAGTCGGACTCTGCTCCCCCTTATTCTGCTGTGAGTGGCCATTACCTTTATACAGGAAAGGACAAAGTGTGGAAATGGATCAGCACAGCCTTCTGACCCATAAGAACATAAGAAGTGCCCTACTGGTCATCATGCCAATGGTCCATTTAGTGCAACATCCTGTCTCGGACATGGGCATTTTGATTGCTTCAGAGAAGTGCACAGTAGGGCATAAGAGAGAGCAATCTGTTTCCAGCCCTCAACGGGCAGAGTTCTCATCCGCTGAGCACCTTGACTATTAACCATTTATAGACCTAGCCTCTAGGAATCTATCTCATCATTGTTTGAATTCAGGTTGTGTGCTATTGTTCTCTGGCAATGAATTGCACAGGTTAATTGTCCCCCGAGGGCGGGGGGATACTTCGAACACTTCAAACTCTTTGCCAGTTAATTTCGTAGGATGTGCCCGTCATATTATTTTGGAAAAGGGTAAATAGTTACTCTGTTTACCCATTCCGCACCACTCATGATTTTGTACATGTCTGTCCTATCTCCCTCCTAAGGCAACTATTCTTTACACCATGGGCTTGCTCAAAAACACCACCACAATGTCTGTGGCAGCGAAATTCAATCTCATGGCCTCTTCCTCCTGCTCAAGAAACATTTCCCAAGGCCCCAGAAATGTGTGCTGGCTGTGGGCATCCCCACCCCCCTGTAATTACGCAAGCGACCATTTTAACTACTATTTAATATTAGAGAGCGCTCAGAATCCGAGCTGGATGGGGCCTTCAGCCACCTGGGCAGCGTTGCTGCCGTTCTCTTTGTACACAACCACCCCTCCTCCTTCGCTCCATGCTCTATTTGGTGCAAAAGCAAAGCCTTCTGAGGCCGTGAGAAGCTCCTCAACTGCTCGACTGCTCTGCTCCTTTTATCCGCTCGGGGTGGGAAGGGCAGCTGGGCCGATTGCTCTGTACACTAGGAGTCCTTCAGCAACCCGTTCTTCTTGCTCCACCACACCGTCACTTCCTCTTCTCCGGCGCCGAGAGGGTGCAAAGGGATGGAAGGAGTAGAGTAACTGGGCACGCAAGCAGCTGGTGGCACCGTACAATGCACAGCCCTCAACCACCCACCTGGCCCCGTCAGACTTGCACATGCCCAGTCTGGGGCCCTGGGAATCCCTGTCCCCTTCCACTGGAGAGAGTTGCCTGCCTACGGCCTTGTGGGGCCCACGGATACCCCTCACGGCAGAACACTGCCAGACTAGAAAACAGATCCGCCTACTATGAAAGGGGCTAGACCAAAACTCTGGATGAAAATGCTTCTCCACGTCTAGATATTTTTGTAAAATCAACTTTAATGGTGGCAATTCAGCCTTGTCAGCTGATGAAAGCCAGTGGATTTACTGCACTGGCTTGTCCAGTAAGCGAAGCAAGTATTTGCACTTGACCTCTGTAAAGTCCTCGATGGCACAGAGCTTTGGCATGTGCTAGCGTGGCTGCGTTTTCAGACTGGCTAGTTCATATTATCAGGGACTCAGGCTCATTGTCTTGTCTCTGTTGCTGCCAATGGGGGGGGAATGCCATGTACACGGGTCCCTGAATAGAATTAGTTAGTGGAAGGAACATTAATGCCCCGGGGTGAGGTGTGGCATTTTTGCTGTATTCAGTGTTGATTGTGTGGGTGCCAACCTCAGTAATTTGGTTCTAACCTTATCTCTAGGTCTTCAGATTGAAAATGCAAATATTAACAAGTTGTAAGAGAATACCCCTCACATTTACATGTTCCAGAAAGCAGGTGTTTTGCTCGGATAGGCAGGCAGCTCCCTTCCCTGCAAATGGAAAAGCTGCGGTTTCCATCCATGATGAACAGACAGAGCAGTGGGGCATTTGACAACAGCCAGATTCCAGTAGCAGAGGGTTGCGGAAAGATCAGTTCCTCTTGGACAGGACTGTCACGTGGTTGGGGCCCTCTCTCTCTTTAGAGGCTGTCCCCCGTTTGCCCACCAGGCCAGCTGCAACCCAGTTGCCTGTGCCCGCGTGGGTTCCCACGTGATCAGAAACCTTCACTGCAATCAGGAGCTTTCAGAGGCCGCGCCCCCTAGAAACGCCTCCCTTTGATCCCCCAGCCCAGCCGTAACGCAGAGAACGTTCTCTGGCCACCTGTAGCTTGGATGACTTCGCAGTGGGGGTGTCTTATATGAAAAAGGTTCATCTAGACTCTCACCTAGATAGAGCGCCCCCGTAATGAACCCCCCAAGGCCGAATAAACACACCAGCACGCTAGGCTTGGTTATAAAACATATATTGAGTACATACAAGTACAAGGCTGTTGATCAGATAGTGCAAGGCAATAAATCAAACATAAAGTCCACACATTGTAAGATACACTGAGATTCCCTCACTGCCCCCTTACCCTACGGTTCAGCTCAAGTTCATCAGCGTATGTCGCGGCTTTGATGTCCAAGCCGGGCCCAAGTCTTTTAGAGAATATGAAAGTCTTTAGTTCACGTTTGTAGCAGCTCTTCTGCTGAGCTGTTCTCTCCTTCAAGTCCAAGATGGAAGTGTCCTTTAAGGCTATAGAGATCCTGTCACTTCTTCTCCCCTTCGCAGGGGCCTCAGTGACTTCCTGTGTCCTGCTGCTATTGTCATTGTAACAAGGTGGCAGGGTGGACCTGGCTGTTGCTTGGCAATAAACTGCCCACTTGTTATAACAAAGGGAATCTCTTCCCCCACTCTGGCAACTGGTTTCAGTATATTGTTCCCACTGAGCTTACAATCTGTTAACCCTTTATATTCCATTACACTTATCCCCAAAATGTCTGTCCTCTCCCCCCAAATGGGTGTAGCCCCCACGTCCCCATGACAAGGACACCTGTATATTTCAAAGAATGGAAGTCGGTGGTTCTCTGCATCAGATAGGACTATCACGCTGATCCTCGTGAGCGAGGCGATGGCTGGCATTTGGATAAATGCTTCCATTGCAGCCATGAATTGCATTCACTGGACTAAACACAGATCCCTGAGCTCAAGTGATAAAATCATAGCCGTTCTGACCAGCACACGATTTTGCTTCCTATGCATAGCCCTGTCGCAGGCTTTCGGCAAGGCCTTGTTTCCTTGGCTCTATTACCCAACCGCAGTGTATTGCGCATTCAGAGTTCTAATCTGGTTCCTCATTTCTGCCACCATTTGGTTCGCCTGTCCGAGTGCTTTCTACTGTGTGACGGTTGCCAACGACAACCACCCCACCCGCATCCCTCTAGAACTAAAGATCACCAAGATGATACCGTCACTGATTGGGGCTTCTGTGCTTTCATCCTTGGTCAGCAGCCTCTCTTTGTTCAGTACTGTTTACAAGCTACAGTGCGAGGATCTAAATTCCACTTTCGCAAACGCCACTTGGAGATCTATGAAAATGGGTACAAATTGGTCTTATCTGCTTCTTTTCTGTGGACTTGGATTTTCCAAGGCTTTCACTATATTCATAATTTCAGCCCTTCTCTTACTCTTGTCTCTCTGGAGACACACCCAGCAAATGCAAAGCAACTTCAGCAACCCCAACATGGATGCCCATGTCCAGGCAGTCAAAGCTATAATGTCTTTTTTCATCATCTCTGTACCATCATTGTAGATGCTTGCCGTTCAATACATTCCATTATCTTGATTTTGGCTAATCCCGATCCAGATTGCATTGGGACAGCTGTGCTCCGCCGTCACTGCCAACGAAGAGGCAAGGGGGTGTGTGCCACTAAGGAACATAGGGTCACACATGACCAGAGGGAACATACATGCACTGTGGATTTATAGAAACAAGTTTGTAACATGTACTGTTAAGTTGTAGAAACCAATCTGAGACAGTGAGAAATAGGAGCAACACACCGCTCCCCAAGGGGCATTGATATGTAAAAAGAGGTCTTTCCAAAAGGTGTGTGTGTGTCTGTCTAGCACCAGCTTTAAGAATGTAAATGAGAGGAAACTGCATACGTGAGTGAGCCCAGAGGCACAGGAGAGGAAAGGGAAAAAACAAAATAACTTTCTGGCAGACTCGAGAAGAAACTAGGGTTTTCCCCCCAAGGACTAATAAGGGACATTCGAACCCACAGAGGACAGTTAGTGTTGGGATCTCATCTCACTCAACCTCTGACTCCCTGAGTCTCAGATTACAGCTGGAGGGCAGGAGCCTGTCAGCCAGCCTGCTGAAACAATGTGCTGAGAGAAGAGACATTGCTTCCTAACCAGCTTAAAGACTAGAAGCCCAGCCTCACTACACCTGGCTGAGAAACGGACTCAAGCTCATAGACTTTCTGTAGGGTAAGGTCGTAACTGGGGACTTACTCAATACAGACTAGGAGTGTGTTATTCACTTTGTTTTATTTGCCACTCTGCGTTCAAACATGACGGGCGCTATATAAATGTTTAATAATAAATAATAAGCTATCTTTGTTTACATAATCAATAAACTTTCTTCTTTACTAAGAAGTGCTTTCTGTTGTCTCACACTGGGGCTCACAGTCTGAGTAGCTTGTGCCCTCAAGCACTTGTGAACCCAGAGAGAGAGAGTTTGAGAACGGAAAGCCTCTGGAACTTGGGTGACAAAAGTGTTGCCCCTTTGCAGGACTGGATCAGTTAGTTTCCGTCACTTGCAGCCCGTCTGAATCAGTTCTCTCTGAGTCACCCAACCCAGAAACGTGGGGAGCCCCATGACAGTGGGGCAGACAGATTGGCCAGCTCCTGGAACTCACCCACGCAGTGATAGGAGTGGACTTACCTCATTCCTGGATGATAGCTCAAGAGTGCAGTACCGTACATTGTATTCACACTGTGATGCGTCTGTGTGAGCAGGACTATGAGTAGCTGCTAAACATGCATTAACCACATGAGCAAGGGAACATGCAAAAGCCTTGCTCCTGGTTTGTTTGAAACATACCCATCATTCACTACTTGGAAAATGTAACCTGTTAAAGAAGCTCTAGTCTGTTTCTGTGTCCCTGCCTGCTCAGCCACCAGCTCTCTCATGACTGTTTTCTTAGCTCGACAGACTTAGTCAGAATGTTTTTCCCTTCCCAAGGACTCCTCTAGGGAGCAGGCAGAGCTTTAGAAGAGTATGTAGAGACACCGACTTTCACTACATAAAATAAATACATACGTACCGGCTGAGATTCTGCTGGCTGGGAACTAGAATCCCAGCTTCTCTCCTTGGCTCCCTGGTGTCACACACCTCCTGATCCCCGACCCATTCCCTGTAGCTCTGTTCACATAAAGCCTGTGCAGCCTAGTGGATAAGATCTTGGGCTTTGGAGACTAGTGTTCAAATCCTGTCTTAGCCATTCTGATGAAATGCTGGTTGGCTCATGCAGATCGGAGCGGCGGAGTCAGTCGGAGTCAAGCTCTGGAAGGTGACAGAGGGTGGAGGGGAGGAACTAAAGGGTACCTACCGTCATCGAGGGCTGTGACTGGGGGGGAGGCTGCAGGGCTGAGTCTGGGATGCAGCAGTTTAGAGGCTGGTCAGTACCAACCAACAGGGGGTGTGAGACGGGCGGGTGGTGACCCAAGTGAGAAATAATTTGAAACCTGATCCAAGAACAGAAAGCAGGGACTGGGTGGCTGAGAACCTGAACTGCATGCAAGTGTGATCTGTAACCTGCGGCGGGGAATCCTGCTTACCTTCAATTCTCTGTACATAGTTCATCAAACCCTATTAAACCGGTCACTTACCAACCGATCTTGAACTCTCCGTGTATTCTAGCCTCCTTGGGAGAGGGCCCACAGCCCGCCGCCCACGGCAGCCATGAACTCACCTGCCCAAGGCCCCCCAGTGACTGTCTTTCAGCCTCAGTTCCCCATCTGAAAAATGGGAATAATACTGGCCTACCTCACAGGGTTTGGAGTATGAACTAGAGAAGAATTAGAGCTGAAGCGAGGAGAAACTTTTTCTCGTGATTAAATCACAAGAATTGGGCGGGCAAGAACTTGGGTGTTCTCAGCCCCCCCCCCCCTCGAGTTCTGGTGAACTATTCGAGGGCCGTGGCTGCAGTCGGGGGGGGGGGGGCGGCATGGGAGCCAGAGGTGAGTCATGGGCAAACACAAGCCCCCTGATCCCCTCCACACACACACCCCTTGGGCCTAGCAGGGGGGTTCAGGCAGGGCATTATTTACTGTCTGGGGGGGTCCCAGCCGCACCGCTGTGCTCCATGCTGCGCCGGCCGCTGCTTCCCAGGTTTGTTATCAAAGGAAGAAGGGGAAAGAAGTTTTAAACTGAGCATGTGCAGAAGAGCTGCTCAGTCCTGGCTGCCTTTTCCCGCGAGGCCGAGCAGCTCTACTGCACGTGCTCAGCAACCTGGCTGGAGATACAGCTTCTCTCTTCAGTGCCCTGCATACGGCTGCCCCCATAGAGAGGCTTGCCTGGGGCAAGGGAAATCCCATGGACTGGTGGGAAAATGTGCTGTCATCTTGGGAGATGAGTGGGTCACAGATTTCCACTGGCTCCCCCTTCCTGAGCGTATTCTGCACAAGCTCCTTGTCTTCACCTACAAAGCCCTTCACAACCTCGCTCCCCCAGTACCTCTCTGCCCTGATCTCCCTCCGAACCCCTGTTGGATCCCCTCCCTCACCCTCCCACGCCATCCCTGCTCCCCCTTCGTCCCTTCTCCCTCACTGCCCCGCACGCCTGGCCTCCACCCTCCACACCTTCCAGTCCCTCCTCAAAACCCACCTCTCCCGCTCTGCCCTCCCTAACTCCTGCTAACAATCCCCATCCAGGATTGTCCCCCACCTGTTATCTGCAAACTCCCATTGACTGTAACCAAGCCAAGCACGTGCCCCTGAGCTCTCGTATCCTCATGAATGTTGCATCCCTTGTCTCTCCCTCTGTTCCCCCTTCCCTGTCTCCCCTCCCCCTGTCTTTAGATCGTAAGCTCTTAGGCAGGGACCGTGTCTATCTTATTCTCTGCAAAGCGCCAGGTACATTGCTGGCACTATATAAATGCTAATAATAATAATAATTAATGCTCAGTCCTTTCCAAAGAAGGCACCTTTGGGCCAGGACAAGTAGCAGGGCCGGGACACCCTCCCCCCCCCCGAAGTAATATCCTGCCTGACCCCCCCGCTAGACCCCCAAAC
>QEPC01009246.1:3405536-3435788 GCA_003113815.1 Sphenodon punctatus
CCTCGCCCCCTCCCTTCGTACCTTCAAATCCCTCCTCAAGACCCACCTCTTCCACTCTGCCCTCCCGACTCCTCGCTCCCCTCCCCTAACTCCTGCTGATCCCCTCCATCCAGTACAATCTGTTACCTGAGCTCTGTGTACTCATATCCTCACCACACGGACCAGCCAGCCATCATTCTCGATGTAACCAAGCCACGCGTGTGCACCTGGGACCTCGCATCCTCGTGAATGTTACACCCTTTGTCTCCCCCTCTGTTCCCCTTCCTTCATCTCTCCCCCCCCCTCCCCGTGTCTCCGATTGTCAGCCCTAGGGCAGGGACCATGTCTATTCAATTACTTTGTAAAGGGCCAGGTACTTTGCTGGCACTATATAAATGCTTGCTAATAATAATAATAAAAGCCTGCAGCATCTCCTTTTGCTTCTCCACCGCTTGCAGAGCTGTAAATACCTCAGCCATTGACTCAGAAGTCATGCTGTCTAACAACAGGGAAAAACAACAATAAATATTTTTTTTTAAAAGAAAGAACAGGAGCAGTTTCCTCAGTACGTGGTGACAAAATTCAATTAAAAAGCCAGCCAGCTCAATTCCAACATGCTCTTTAGTTAAAGCAATGTCGAAATTAGAGTAAATTAATAAGAATTAGAGTAATGTGTTCTCCTGTCAAAAGTCATTTAAAAAGCCATGCAGCTCAATTCTGACAGGCTCTTTGCTTGATTCCATTTTTTAATTTTTTTTAAAGAGCACGTCAGTATGAATTAAAGATACGTGTTCTCCTGTCAACAGTCACTTCAGAAGCCAGGCAGCGCCACACGGGCTTCCTGTCAATCAACAGCTGCAGCGCCACGTACGCCGCGTAATAAACCACGGGAGTCAGGAAAGCCCCAAAGCATCCATGTGGCGAATGGAGCGGGCGTTCTCAGTGGTCGCGCCGCGGCTGTGGAACTCCGTCCTGGAGGAAGCTCGCCCGGCCCGAAGTCAGCTGATCTTCCGCCGGGCCTGTAAAACCTGGTTGTTTGCCCAGGCCTTTGGGGAAGGGAGTGGGGTTATTTTTAGTGTAACCGACTTTTTGTCCTGCTCCCTCTGATGGGGGCCCAAATTCCAGCCTATACAGTGCTCTAGTGTAAGGGCTTGGTTCCCTTCTCCCTTACCTAACCCATTGTTCCTTGTGTCTAATGTGTCCTCCTCTGTGCCTGAGCCACGGAAGGAAGGGTGCGAGTCTAGCACAGCCCACAAATACAGAGGGGGGGGGTTAATGATCTCAGCTTTTGCTTCCCGAGGTCCCTGATTCAATCCCCATGTGTGGCTGCCACAGGGTGAACACACCCAGGACTCAACGCACATCTGCTTCCCTGCTGCTGCCCCGGGGCGGGGAGGTGGCTGGCCCAGAATGGGTCGCCCAGATAATCCCGGAGGCACATTCTGGGCTAAGGGTCGCTCACCCCCATAGGCCAACCCATCTGTTCAGCCTCCACCATCCCCAAACGGGGGCGGGTTGCTATGGCTGGGTTCCATGGCTTCCTGTCATGGTGGGGAGTGGGTGCCGATGGCAGGGGAGGGCCGACGGGTGGCACCATAGTTCCGTGCCGCTCCCTGACCCAGAGGCTGCTCTTTCCTGCCCTGCCCTGGGCCTGGGAGCCCAGGGCATGAAATAAAATGTCATGGGGGGTCTAATCTCTGAATTATTTTCTCCCCTCACTTTCCATGGAAGTCAAGGACAAGCCGGGTCAGCCGGGGGGAATCGGCAGAATTAAATGCCAGAGACTAGGGAGCAAGAGAGCCCTTTCACCCACCCCTTTCCGATGTGACCCTTCCAGTGTCAGGATATCACAGTATTTGGAAAGGGGGGACGGCCACATCAGAAGGGGACAAGGAAGCCCCTTTACTCTGCCCATTTCAACTGGGGCCCTGCCCCCCCCAAGGGCTCCAAAGGAGCAGGGCCAGGTGGGAGCCTGGGAAGTGCAACCGCACCCCCTTGGACACCTTCCCGATACCCAGGGGTCAGCCCCCCTTCGGCTGTAATTGTCAGTCATTTTCATAAACACATTCATAGACCATACATCATTCATGATGTTGATCAGGTATATCTATTATTAATATTATTATTAATGGTGGTCTTGGTTCATTCTGGCAAACAAGCACAGCAGCAACTTACCTTTTCCTGCAGCCCAGTGGACCGGCGTCTTATCATTCCAGTCAATATCTTTGTCATTTGGGTCACACTGCCCTTTCTTCAAAATATCATGCACTAAATCGTAATCACCCAAAGCCACAGCTTCGTGAAGCGCCGTCATGCTGCTGCCTTCTTACGGTTCCTGCCAACAAGAAAGCAATCACTTCCTGCACGTGCTGTATGGAGCAGGTTTTTTTTAGTAAGAGCAGTGATTCTGAAGCCACTGGACCCAGAGGCAACGTGAATGAGTTAACACTGAGAAACGTTGAGTAGCAAAGAAAGAAAAGAAAAATCCTCTTGTCTTTGAAGTCAGTGACTTGGGTAAGGATTGCACCCTAAAGTGATCTTCTAAAGTAACAAATGAATTTAATATAGAATCAGTGATTGTAGGTGATGTTTACCTGGCCTTTAGTCTCCGGTGCCTTAGGGAAATCCACAAGCCACAGCGCTGCAGCCGGTCAGCCTTTCTCCAAGACAAAAACCGTCAAGTCTGTTGTTGGTTTTCACCATGGAAACTGCCTCCATGCCACCCCTTTTAAAGCTACAGACTTATTATGGAAACTTTTAAATAGGGAACTTAACGGATAGACATTTAACAGATCAGTGTGCCAAGGTCTAAAAATGCCATTCACCTTTCGAAACATGTAAAACGATCATGCACCCACTAACCCCCTCCGCCCCCCCCCACACACACACCCCTTTCTCCCATTGCTCATGTGTTTGTGTGGAATTGTTAACAAAAGCTTTCACTTTCCTGGGGTTGCTGAATCTCACAATTGTATTATGAGTCTTATGATTTTTAGAAACTTCTTAATACCAAAATCTTGAGATTTACACTAAAACTGTAATGATGTCAACATTTTATTTACAATTTATATAATTTATAAATAAACTGCAAGTTATTTGTAAATACAATATTGAGATTCTTACAATTTTATTGTGAATCTCAAGATTTTTGATATTAAGAAGTATAGGTGTGTGTGTGTGTGTGTGTGTGTGTGTGTGTGTGTGTATATGTATATATATATATATACAATTTGTAAATAAAACTTTGAGATTCTTACAACATATTATATATATCTATAGGTCTATATTTATACCTACATCTGTATATTCATTTGGAGAGAAGCTTCACTCTGTGACTACAGTGTATCTTAAACCAAAATATAAATAAAAAGAACTCATGATTTAGAGCCCCGACTCTAAATGTTTTGAATTGGCAGTCCTGCTTCCCAAACTTCCCAACTCAGCATTCGCATTACTTTATCAGTCCTGAAGGGGAAGATGACAATAAAGCAGTGGTTCCCAAACTCTCTGCCTAGATGGCCCTATTTTGAGTCTATAAACGTGATCCAGTGACTCCAGAGAGCAACAAAAGATGTAGAAATTTATGGCGAAAATTCCCAACTTAGGTTCAACCAACTGACATCCAGATCTTCCCCACGCAGGAAACAGAGTCTGAAGTTTTAAAAGAAATAAGTTTTACTAAAAGGGATTATTTTAATCATACATAATAATTCCTGGAGCAAAACAATGAATTGGATGTAGAGAAAAGTAGATGAGAAACAAAATCCAATAACACATTCAGTTAGTACCCATAATTATTTGGAAAAGTGCATTAAAATAAGATATTGTATAAATGCCTCTCCCCTACCCTAGATAAAGATAAACCCTTTCAATGGAATGGCCAGATCCCCTGAAGTGGTTTAACTTGCACCCATGCCCGTTTTCTTCCCCAGAGTAAGAAGCTTTCCTGCTATCAAAGACTCTGGGTGTAACAGATGGCCAGCACCTCATCCCAAGGCTGACCCGTCCGTTTCAATGTGCCCGCCAGATACACAAAGCAGGCCGGCCTCCGACTATCCCAGAGCTCAGTGCGGCCGGAAAGCAAGCTGCAAATACGGAACCCCTGTCCGTCTAAACAGGCCCGCAAGCCCCAGCCAGATTCGGCCCCACCTGGATCATAGGTGCCAGCCACTCCCTGAGCGACCATGGCCATCTTGGCTACTTGCACTCACACCCACCCCAGCACTTAAAGGAACAAGTGCAAAATCCAGACCTGTTGGCCACGCACCCGAACGGTCCGCAGAGAAAGGAGGACAGTGTACCAGCACCCCAACGGGGAATGGCAGGGCCTGGGAGCAAGCCCATCCAGGAGCCACTCCAGTCAGGTAGGGTTGCGGCCCCTGGTGTGTGTGTGGGGGGTAGGTCTGGCAGCCAAGGGCCGGACACTGAGTATCCCTCCCATACTGTCTCCACAGGCAAGTACCAGCACCCCAACATTGCAGGCAACATCCCTTGGCCCCCAAACCAGCCAGCAGAAGGGTGCATCCAGGTCCGAGGACGAGACCAGGGCACTCATAGCCTTTTGGGGGGGGACGAGAAGGTCCAGACTCTGCTAGAGCAAACTCTACCACCCTCCACCCCACCCCCAGCTCTCTCTTCCTTTCTCTCCAAATTCAAGTCCTGGCTCACTTTCTTCCTCTCCGACAATACCCCCACTCTCATCCCCAGTGACTTCAACATTCACGTTGATGTCCCTTCCCAGCCCTCCGTCTCTCGCTTCCTCCTCCTTCAACCTCCACCTTTGGGCCAACTCCCCCAGCCACGCTAATGGCCATTCTCTTGACCTCGTCTTTTCTAGGAACTGCTCTGTCTCTGATCTCTCCTTCCATCCTCGTCCCATCTCTGACCACTTCCTTACCTCTTTCAATGTCTCCCACTGTCCCCCCTCCTCTTCCCCATCTCCACGCCCCTTCCGTGACCTGCAGGCCATTGTCTCCTCTCTCTCTCCCCCCTTCTCCCCTCAGTCTTCTCCTCCTTCCCTGACTCTGCCATCTCAGCTTTCAACGCCTCTCTCTCCTCCACACTTCACTCCCTTGCCCCCCTCTCCTCCCACCCCGCTCGCTCCCACAACCCCCGTCCTTGGCTCACCTCCAGTATCCACCACCTCCGCTCCTGCACCCGGGCTGCTGAACATCTCTGGTGCAAATCTCACTCTCATGCCGACTTCCTGCACTTCAAATTCTCTCTCTCTCCTCCCTTACATCTGCTATCTCCCTTGCGAAACAGCATTACTACGCCTCCCGCATTGAGTCCTTTCTTTTCTTGGGACCCTCACCACCTGTTCGCCACCTTTGACTCCCTCCTCAAGCCCCCCTGTCCTCATCCTCCCTCTTTGCTTTCTGCTCAGGATCTTGCTTCCTTCTTCACCTTCAAGATAGACAAGATCCGCCTCAACATCGCTGCCCGCTCCAATCCTCTTCCCTCTCCCTCCTCCCCCTCCTTCTCTCCTGTCCTGGTCCCTGGTTATTGGTTGGGACAGTCTGTGCACACGCCCCCCTGGGTCTGTGCCTTGCCCTGGGACGGGACCGTGTGGTGCTACCCACATGCCCCTGTGTGCACCCCAATGCCTGGATCTTCATGGGGACCGCCGTGCTTCACGGCCCCATGGGGTGCTGCTGCTGCTGCTGCTGCCAGGGAGTGAGTGGTGGCCCTGATGGAGGTGTGACGTGGCCCGGAGCATGCAGACCCCTGGTGGGCAGGGATCCCAGAACCATGTCTCTGAGTGGGGGCTGGGGGGGTTCCCCTGCTCATCATCGGCTGGGACACCGCATGGTCTGTTTGCTACTTCCAAGCCATGCACCTTGGAGTCTGCTGGGGGGGGGGGGGGGCAGCTCCCCCCCCGAGCTGCCTGCTCTGCGGACCTTTCAGCCGTGCCTTTTTCCTCTTCCCTTCCCCTGTTGGTTCTAGCTGCTTAATAAAGTCTGCCTTTTGCCTCTGGGCATGGGCACTGTGTGTGTCTCGGGGGCCCCGGGGCTGGCGTTTGTCCACACCCCTCTGCCACCCCGGGGGGTGGGGTTGGGCAGGAGCTGGACCTGCTCCCCCGATGGTGGACAGTAAGGGGTTAATGGCTCCTGGGCGGGGTGTCGTGTTGTGGGCCAGGCTGGGGGTTTAGTCCACCTGTCCGTGTGTTCCCAACCTGGGTCTTGCCTGGGGTAGTGGGTAGGTGTGTCTGCCGTCTGTCTGCACACTCCATTTCCCAGCTGGCCGGGCTCTCTGTCTGTCCGAATGTTGCCAGACCTGCAGCTCTGGTTGGGAGCACCCATGTGCCTGCTCCAGGGCCCCGACCTGCTTCCTGTCCCTGTAAAAACACCCTCTGTGTTGAATGGCAGAGGTGGGAGTCGGGACAGAGTTCCGGGGTGTGCAGCGACGCAGCTAACTAGCCTTTAGCTTAGGGCATTTCTATAGTCCACATCATTATTGAAATCACAAATATGGTAAACCCTTAGGATTATCCAGTAAGCTCATCATTTGTTTTTAACTATTTCAGCTAAATAAGGTAAAACTCCTTTATCCAATCAGCATTTTTATCACACTTTTCATCTCTTTTTTTTTTATTCCTGCCTGCCAGCGTAACTACTCCTTCGTTTCTCCCTCCTGACATAATTTGAAACTAACAGTCAAGTGAACCAACTTAGGTTCACTCTACACAAGCCAAGCCGTTTCCTAGAATGATCAAACCTCCATTAGATTTAGCAATAGGCCTTATAGGCAGCCTACAACACGCAGACTAGATCAGCCATCACTCATGATTGTGACCTTTTCCAACCGATGGCAGGCTCCCTTTAAGCCTCTGGGAACCTTTGCCACAAGGATTACACGGCCATTGTTGGCATCATATAGGTTAGTGATGACATCAATGGCAGCATCACAATGCTTCTGTTCCAGAACTGCCGTGCTGGGGCTCAGAGCAACAGGGGTAATTGGAAGAATGGCACGTCCTTCGAAGAAGGGGTGTATGCAACTTACTTTATAGCTGTAATATAGTTATAATCCTGTAGCAGGTTAGGAGTTAAAAGGCAGCTGCAGAATGACTGAAGATAAAAGGGACAAGATTGGCATCAAACTAAACAACAACTCAGCAAAATCAAAAACCTATGATCAGAGGGCCAAGAAGAGAGTTTCTGCCACTCTATTGTAAGTGTCACAGGACTCCTTCGAAGCAAACAGCATTCCTGCTTGATCTTTGTTTTGTTCTGTTTAGTTGCTTTTGTATTAAGTGCATTTTGAAAATAATAGCTCGCACACCAAAATCTATTGGCAGCAGAGTGAGAGCATGTTGTTATAACCAAGGGGCAGGGAGGGAGAGGATCCTCTTTCATCCAGAGTCAGTAGTTAGGAGATGGACACATTGATGCTACAGAAACGGAACTGTAGCTGCTATTATTTTATTTAGTAGCAGCAAAGGCTGGTGATGAACAGTTACGAGTCTACAGACAGGTCCCTGCCTCCAAGGGGCTCACTCTCTAGAATGGGCAAACCAAGAGAGGCATGGCCATAGAGGGATCACTGGTGAAGCTGAGACGTTGCAGGTGCATATTCTTAGCTTAGTTACAAGAGAGGAGTGGGATTCGGGACACTAGAAGAAGTGTACAGGAGATCTCTGTGGACCAGGATGAGGAGTTAGGGTTGTAGAAATAAAATGAACAGCATTTTGTTAGCTGGGATTGTGCATTTTTCAATTTTTGAATAGCGTATTACACTGAAAAATAGATACTTCCACTTCAGGACATTTCAGTAGGATTATAACTATAACCTAGCTAACTTCTGTTTAACTTGTTGAAAGGTATCGGTGTAGCCATCCATCCTTTCACCCCAGCTCTCGAGATTCTGGGTGTTTTTAAACAAGCAAGGGGGTGGGGAGGGAGGAGTCTGTCTCCACTGAGTGGCACGGCTGTGGGGCGCCTGGGCACGTGGAGTGAGTGGGGGGAAGGGTTCAAATGGGCACCGCAACGGCGCAGACCAGCCCAGCCCTGCAAACAGGCAGCTGTTTCCCTTCTCTCACCCCCCATCCCTGCCCAACTGCCCGCCCTCTGCCATGACACACAGCCCCGGACACCAGGGAAATGACTGGGGCAGCCAATAATCCCTTCCTGCCCATGAATAGCACAGGAGCTGGTGCAGCGACAACGGAGGCCAGTGTCTTCACACACCTGTCCTTGAATAGCTCCTGGGTGGGCCGCCCAGCTCCTACAGGCACCTGTCCCCATGCAAGGGTTTGTCTTCTCCCGCACGGGGCACTTCAGATTTTGGTGCAGTGCTCCATGCATGGCCGGTGAGTGGGTCACGGGAGCATGCCTCCCCACACAACACCTTCACACGCACCATTGGACACGTGGGGGATGTCTCATTTAGAAACACCTTCTTATGTGGCCTCCGCACCAGAGTATCTCAGTGCTCTGCAATCTATCATTACTGAATTTAACCTGCTACTAATTTTAAAGCAGCTAAACATTTTTCAAAATTATAACAATTATCTGTTCTGTATATAGCACAAGCAATGTACCTGACATTGTACAATCCTTGATTAGAGACAGGTTTCTACCACAAAGGACACACACAACTGAAAAAGAATTTATATACAATTATAAATGAATCTAGATGTTCAAACAGCATAAACCAGACACCACGCCTAAACTGCTAATGCCGCGCCTGCCACTGTACTTTTGTTCTGACTGCTGGAGGGCGGTTTCAGACGGCCAGAGTAATGTGCACTAGCTTGGTAAGTATGGCGTTTGTTAGATGGACAATGTAGTGCAGACTAACGACTCAGAAAATAATTGTAACCTACCAAACAAGGGCATTAGTGCAGACTCCTCACAGTTCTAAGGTTGTTGTCACACGGACAGTTAGTCCGCACTCACTGAATCTAGTGTGGACTAGTTTCTCCGTCTGAATGCTGTCAACGGCACTGATTAGCGCAGACTCAGAGATAAATACCGTTCTTATAAAACCTCAACCACTTGGTTTTGTGAGAACTGTTCTTAAAGGTAGTCTGCACTAATGTCCTTGTTTGGAAGGTTACAATTATTCTCTGAGTCATTAGTCCGCACTACATTGTCCATCATCGCTATGTTAGTGCGGGCTAACAAACACCATACTTTTTTCAATCTAGTGCACGTTACTTTGGCCGTCTGAAAACGCCCTTATAAAACCAAGTGGTTAAAGTAATAACATTAGTATTCCCAAATAAATAGGTCTTGCATTGTCTCCAGAAAGTGACACGCTTTGGCGAAACTCCAGGGGAAGGGAGTAATAAGCTATAATCCTAGCACAATAAAGTCAATAGCAAAGCAATCACTAACTTCATTAATTTCAAAATAAAAAAATAAAACCGAGGCAATAGAAGAGGGGACAATAACTATTTCCCCCTCCTCCCTGCCAGACCAGTGGTGAGTTCATTGGTGGAGGGAGGAAAAGGGGAGTGGAGATTAGACCAATAAAGCACTTTGCTGGCCCGAGGTGGGTTGGCAAGTGCCCCGACACTATAGGCAGGTATATTGCACATGCTTCATTTGGTTGAAGCTGTCAGGATCCAATAGCCCCAAATGCCCATCCGTGCAAACACCTATTACCCCCTCTCATCACTTCGAGGCAGTGCAAGTAGGAGGTAGGGAGTACTAGAATAATTTCCCTTCATCAAGGGAGTGCCACAATAATGTAAACACACTTTTTAGGGGGGGGGGGTGTAAAAAATAATTGTAATAAATGATTATGTAATTTTTATTTTGCAAAACAAGAGTTTAAGTACTTTCAAACAATTCCTAGTTTAGCAGAGTAAATGTTGGCTTTCTTGAAGCGTAGTAGTAATGCAATGAATTTCAGAAAAGAGTCATCAGTTTACAGAAGGAAAAGAAACTCCCCTTGATGACATGCTGTGATAATACCATGAACTACCCTCGCTGCAGCGAAAGCGATCTCTTGTGAGCTTACCTACGTCACTTGTTTCCTAACTGTGGCTCCGGTTTGTGCACTTCTCAAGTATATGATTATGTACGCTTTTCATAGGAGCCTTTTTGACAGTGAGAATGAAGCCTTGGCTTCAGTCCCACCTGAAGTACAGACCTGGCTGGCTTTCACATTCACAAAGAAGTCCGAAATGGCAAAACGGAGAGCAGATGGGAAGCCACAAGCTCGCGTCACTACTTGTACTACCCAGGCTGGGGTTTTTGTAGAAAGGCAAGTATGCTTTTTATTATTATAAAAGTTACAGGCATCCTCCAACTCACACCAACATTAGAAGTGTATCTAAAGCAGGTTTTGGGGAGGGGGGGGATTTCAGCTCTCTTGAGATCTGCGCTGATTCTATCCGTACGGTAGGTTGCTTGACTAAGGAGCTGAACGTAAACCCTAGGTACAAATATTCTTAAACTTTGTGAAGATCTGAACCCAAATGTGCTTTGGGCTCATTTACACCAAAATATGACAAAGGTCACACATTTCAATAAAGAAATGATACTTACCTGTTACATTCAAAGCCTACGCTTTTCTTAAAGCCAGTGGAACTCTGGAATTGGGTCTTTAAATAATCTACCTGTTAGTAACAATAATAATTCCATTTATATAGCACCCTGACCCACACACCCACCAAATGGCTCTTTGAGTGCTTCACAAAATCAATACAATAAAATACAATCAAACAATGTGAAATCCATTGAAAACAATTTAAAGGGGGAAGATGAAGAGGAAGGACATCATACATTAAGGGGAACTAGCAGTGGATCTTCTAAAAGGACCTGGAGAATTTCAGAGACTTTTTGAAGGTGAGGAAGGAGGAACTAAGACCAATATCCAGGGGGAGGGAGTTCCACACTGAGGAAAGCCCAGTTTCCCACCAACTTAAGAAGTGATGGTGGGATCCCCAGCAGCAGGTGGTATCTGCGTTCAGATAGCCGGCCCGCCAGGATGAGATTCTAGGAGCAGGTCTCAAATCTAGCCTGAGCCTACACCATTCAGGAACCTCAAAACCAACAGTGCAATCTTAAATTCAGTCTGCTGCTGTGACAGGTATGCCCTTCCTACAGTATAAAGCAAGGATCTAAAGCAGTCCAAAAGGAATGACCCTCTAAAATCATGTCTCTCTCTTCGTTATTAAAGCCAGAAGTTATGAGTACTTGCACAGTTAAGCAACAAGAATTCCAATCATTTTATCATTGGACCAGACAGACAGTCACATTAGCAGGATACAAGACTTATAGGGTTTTATTCTGAGCCAAATTAGTAGAAGCTTAAGCTTCCCATATTGACTTTTAAAGGCTTTGAATCAAACCCCTAACTCATTGACTATAA
This sequence comes from Sphenodon punctatus, assembly GCA_003113815.1. NCBI lineage: Eukaryota > Metazoa > Chordata > Lepidosauria > Sphenodontia > Sphenodontidae > Sphenodon > Sphenodon punctatus. The sequence goes on from QEPC01009246.1 coordinate 3,416,841, forward strand.
TTTCAACAAAATACGGAAAAGGAACTGGAAAAAAACATTTCCAGAAAATCCAATAAGAGTTTTTCAAATAAAGTAAAAAAAACAAAAACAAACACGATGTAGCATGAAAAATCCCACTAATCTATTATTTATTATCCTAGGGTTTACCGAAGAGCAACTAACACAGCTGGTTTGGCTTGCCCAGCAGAAGTGATGGCTGCATTTAAGGTAGAATCATTTCAGTAGTTGTGTAACAAAATGTATTTATCATTGGTTTATGTGACGTTTGTGATGAGATTAGGGTTCTATGGATGAAACCATTATGGAGAAATAGAATATATTGTAGAAATGAGCACACATAAGAGAGATGTTAGTCACAGATATTTATATGTTATATTATATTATACAATTATTATGGTTTCATCATCAGAGCAATAGGGCAAATTTGAGTAGGAAACAAAGCTATTTTAAAAAGTGTCATGGTTTTATTTTTGCTTTCCATTGATAACAGAGAGAACACTGTGTTTCATAGTATGTAGAAAACCAGTAGTATTGTGTTAGAATGAAAACAGAAGCAGCAGTTCCTGGTCCACATGATGTGGACACTGAAAGCATAATTAATGGAGGTGGGAATTTCCGTTTCTGATAGACCCGAAACTGCCTGAAAATGGCCATTTCAATTTTAAAACCATAAAACCGAAATTGTGGTTTAATTTTGGTTGTGATGTTTTGGGGGTTTTTCATTATTATTTTTTTCTTCATTTTTTTCTCATTGACTTCAATGGGAGACAATCCATTGACGTCGGGGGCGGGGGGGAAATCAATGCAAAAGACCAAAACCAAAATTAGATCTGAAAATCATGACGAAGCGAAACAGAAAAAACCAAAATTCCTCCTGGAGTCCCATCCCTAATAATGACACTTCCCAACAGCAAACCCCTACCTATTCTTGTGTCCCGGTGTGATGGGTGCATCAGAAATAATGAACTGGGAGCAGCAGAATAAAGTTGCCTGCCTAGTTTGGTCCAACATAACTTAGCCCATTCCTGTCTCTAAACCAGCCCCTGCTCCTGGTCCTATGTAAAACCAGGGATGGATTAATGAGGATCAATTATTTTTAAAAGGTTGTTCTTACATATTGGATCACTAAAATCTGCCACTGTACCAAAAGACTGGAGGGTAGCAAATGTAATGCCAATATTTTAAAAGGGCTCCAGAGGTGATCTTGGCAACTACAGACCAGTGAGCCTGACATCAGTGCCGGGCAAACTGGTGGTAATGTTTGTTAAGCACAGAATTACTGAGCGTTTTGATAAACATGACTTAATCGGGGAAGAGTCAACATGGATTGAGTAAAGGGAAGTAGTGCCACACTAATCTATTGGAATTTTTGGAGGGTGTATATAAGCACGTGGAGAAGGGGGAGCTGATCGATATAGTGTACCTGGACTTTCAGAAGGTGTTTGATAAGGCCCTTCATGAGACACGTGAGGAAATTAAAAGAGTCCTGGGATAAGAGGCGGTGTCCTATCATGGGTCCTTTTTACATGGACCGGGGATAGGTGTTTTGCCACAGTGTGTGTGTGTTCCTGTATACACACACACACACCTCCATCCACCGAGCCTCCTCCAGTTTTCCGGAGGGTGTGCGATGGGTGGAGGTTGCGCAGAAGTGCACACTCACCCGCACCCAACCCGCTCAGTTTTCACACAGGTGAACACTTAGTGGACACCCACCCACCCCACCCACCCCCGCCCACCTGAACACTGAGGGGAGGGGGCACCCATGTAAAAATGACCATGGATCGGTATCTGGGTAAAGGATAGGACACAAAGAGCAGGAGTAAATGGTCAGTTATCACAGTGAAGAGAAGTCACTAGTGGAGTGTTCCAGGGATCTGTCCTGGGACCGGTGTTGTTTAATATATTCATTAATGATCTGGGGAAGGGAGTAAAGAGTAAAGTGATAATATTTGCAGATGACAAAGCTATTCCATGTTGTTAAAACCCAAACAGACTCTGAAAATTTGCAGACGGATCTTGCGAGACTGGGTGACTGGGCAACTGGGTGACTGGATTTCATCCAGATGAAATTTAATGTGGGCAAGTGCGAAGTAATGCACATAGAAAAAAAAACCAACCTATATGTTTACAACGCTGGGTTATAAATTAGGAGTTACCATTCAGGAAAAGGATCTTGGCATCATTGTGGACAGTGGCCATCAAAAAAGCAAACAGAATGTTAGGAATCATTTGGAAAGGGAACCACACCTGGCGTACTGTGTGCAGTTCTGGTCGCTCCATCTGAAAAAAGACATAATAGAACTAGAAAAGGTACAGAGAAGGGCAACAAAAATGATAAAGGTTATGGAGCGGCTCCCATAGGAGGAGAGACTCGATAGGTTGGGGCTCTTCAGCTTGGAAAAGAGGCAACTGAGATGGGATAGGATAGAAGTTTATAAAATCATGGCCCTTTTCAGACAGACATGCTAACACTGATAAAGTGGGTGTTCCGTTTTATTATACATGTTGCAGGGGATCCATAGCCCACCCCTGCAGCCCTGCAACATGCATAATAAAATGGAACACCCATTTTATCAGTGTTAGCGTGTCAGTGCGGAACACAAATAGGGAGCCTTTATTTACGTTCTCTACCAGTACTAGAACAAGGGGACACTCCATGAAATGCAGCAGAGAAAGTATTTTTTCACTCAGCACACAATTAGCTTGTGGAATTTACTGCCAGAGGAAGTGGTCACGGCCCGTCATGTAGCTTGTTTTAAAAAGGGACTGGATAAGTTCTAGGAGGATCGGTCCATTAATGGCTATTAGCCAAGTAGGTTTCGGTGACGTAACCTCTTACTGTTGGGGACTGGAAGAACGGAATGAAATGTCCATTGTGACCTGTTGGATACTTCTCCCAAGAGACAGAGACTGGCCACTGTCGGAGACAGGATGCTGGGCTTGATGGACCATTGGTCTGACCCAGTCTGGCACTGCTTATGTTCTTAATGCATAGCTTAGCCCATTGACAAGCATGTCTTTATAGTAAGAGTTCCTAAACTTTTTATCTGTGTGACTCCATATTGAGAATTAAATATAATCCTGTGATCTGAGAGAGCAACAAAGATAGGCAATGTATGTATCAAAGATCATCAGGATTGGGACCTTGTTTGCAGATGGTGTCACAAGGTCTTGACTCACATTTTGGAACCACTACCCGTACACATGCATAATACAGGGACCGCAGGTATCCCATTGACAGTACATAGAGCATAAACATATGAGAGCCAGTGTGCAGAACCGGGATAAGCTCCTGGACCAGGAAGACCAGGGTTCAAATCCTGTCTTCAGCTTCTAGTTGGCTTTGGGCAAGTCATTCTCTCTCAGACTGAAAATGTTAAAAAGACAATTCTAGTCACAATGAATGTCTAATTCATGATGCAAATGTGTCTCCTAATGTCTGTCATAACTAGGTACATTAATGTTACAATTGCCATTGGCCTGAGGAACATAAAATAAATAGCATCTGGGACTTTGGGAAATAAAGGACTCCTTTTTAACATTTCCTTATTATTATGGGAATCTCCTTTATTTATTTTTCAATTTAATACCCTGCCCCTCCTGCCATTAGGCAGCCCGGAGCGGCTTACAATATAAAAACACAAATAAAATTCTCTATAAAACATTTTTTAAAACTTTACCAACTGACCGTTCTAATTTTCTGGTTTTGTCATTGACAGGATATTGATAACTGGTCTTTTGATGTGTTTGCCTTAAACGACAAAAGCGGAGGACACAGCCTGAAATTTATGATGTACGAATTCTTTACCAGATATGACCTTCTGGGTCGTTTCAAGGTTAGAAACTTTATACTCAACTCAAACAAAAACTAATGACAAATATAAACTCTTAAATATACAGGATTGGGAAGAAAGTACACAATGAAAAAGTTTAAATGCATTGCAAACAGGTCATCATGACAGATTTAGATAAATAGCTGTAAAGTTATTATTATTATTATTAGCAAGCATTTATATAGTGCCAGCAATGTACCTGGTGCTTAACAAGTAATTGAATAGACACAGTCCCTGTCCTAGGGCTTACAGTCTGAGAGATGGTGGGGGAGATGAAGGAAGGGGAACAGAGGGAGAGACAAGGGGTGTAACATTCACGAAGATGTGAGGTCCCAGGTGCACACACTTGGCTTGGTTACATCGATAATGATGGCTGGCTGGTCCGTGTGGTGAGGATATGAGTACACAGAGCTCAGGTAACAGATTGTACTGGATGGAGAGTATCAGCAGGAGTTAGGTGAGGGGAGCGAGGAGTCGGGGAGGGCAGAGCGGAAGAGGTGGGTCTTGAGAAGGGATTTGAAGGTACGAAGGGAGGGGGCGAGGCGGATGTGGGCAGGGAGGGAGTTCCAGGCATGGGGGGCAGCTAGGGAGAAGGGCCGAAGGAGGTTAGGGGAGCAGGGAAGGCGTGGAAGGATGAGAGAAGGGACAGAGGAGGAGCGAAGTGCACGGGCTGGAGTACGGAGGGAAATTAGCGCAGAGAGGTAGGGGGGAGCGAGGTTGTGAAGAGCTTTATAGGCGAAGACTAGGAGCTTGCGCAGGATTCGTTCAGGAAGGGGGAGCCAGTGAAGCGAAGAGAGGAGGGGCTTCACATGGTCGAAGTGACTGGCGAGGTGGATGACCCTGGCAGCAGAGTTTTGGACAGAGATAAGGGGAGAAAGTTGAGATCCCGCTTAATGTGTCCTGCCAAAGCTATAATTTGTTGCTGCAATTCAAGTATCTTCAAACCAACTCAGTTTGGAGGGGAGACTTTCAGTGAGGAAGGAGCATATAAGAAAGCCATCTACTTACTTATCTATTTAAGTGAATACTGATTTAACATCTCAGCCTAAGGTCACAAAGTGGTCCCCTCTCAGCTGAGGCATAAAAGGGTGCTGCTGTAATCGATTGACCTACATCCTCCCCTTTAACTTAATGGGCTGCTGCATTCTCACCTCTTCTCCTAATCCGTTTTGTGTGTAGCCTGGAGAACCTTTTTGCTCCCATGGGCCACTTTGAAAATGAGTCCAGGTTCTGTGGGTGAGAGCAGAGTGGGGAGCTGAGTGCATACGGGGATGTTGCGGGCGGTGCGGGGGGGGTCCATGCCAGGGATACGTCCTCTTCTCTTCAAGTGCGCGGCCTCATCTCCACTCCCTGACTGTTTGACGGGAGGGACTGGAGAAGGACCTCGTCTCCACTCCCTCGCTGTTTGACGGGAGGGACTGGAGAAGGGCCTCGTCTCCACTCCCTGACTGTTTGACGGGAGGGACTGGAGAAGGGCCTCGTCTCCACTCCCTCACTGTTTGACGGGAGGGACTGGAGAAGGGCCTCGTCTCCACTCCCTCACTGTTTGACGGGAGGGACTGGAGAAGGGCCTCGTCTCCACTCCCTCACTGTTTGACGGGAGGGACTGGAGAAGGGCCTCGTCTCCACTCCCTCACTGTTTGACGGGAGGGACTGGAGAAGGGCCTCGTCTCCACTCCCTCACTGTTTGACGGGAGGGACTGGAGAAGGGCCTCGTCTCCACTCCCTCACTGTTTGACGGGAGGGACTGGAGAAGGGCCTCGTCTCCACTCCCTCACTGTTTGACGGGAGGGACTGGAGAAGGGCCTCGTCTCCACTCCCTCACTGTTTGACGGGAGGGACTGGAGAAGGGCCTCGTCTCCACTCCCTCACTGTTTGACGGGAGGGACTGGAGAAGGGCCTCGTCTCCACTCCCTCACTGTTTGACGGGAGGGACTGGAGAAGGGCCTCGTCTCCACTCCCTCACTGTTTGACGGGAGGGACTGGAGAAGGGCCTCGTCTCCACTCCCTCACTGTTTGACGGGAGGGACTGGAGAAGGGCCTCGTCTCCACTCCCTCACTGTTTGACGGGAGGGACTGGAGAAGGGCCTCGTCTCCACTCCCTCACTGTTTGACGGGAGGGACTGGAGAAGGGCCTCGTCTCCACTCCCTGACTGTTTGACGGGAGGGACTGGAGAAGGGCCTCGTCTCCACTCCCTCACTGTTTGACGGGAGGGACTGGAGAAGGGCCTCGTCTCCACTCCCTGACTGTTTGACGGGAGGGACTGGAGAAGGGCCTCGTCTCCACTCCCTGACTGTTTGACGGGAGGGACTGGAGAAGGGCCTCGTCTCCACTCCCTGACTGTTTGACGGGAGGGACTGGAGAAGGGCCTCGTCTCCACTCCCTGACTGTTTGACGGGAGGGACTGGAGAAGGGCCTCGTCTCCACTCCCTGACTGTTTGACGGGAGGGACTGGAGAAGGGCCTCGTCTCCACTCCCTGACTGTTTGACGGGAGGGACTGGAGAAGGGCCTCGTCTCCACTCCCTGACTGTTTGACGGGAGGGACTGGAGAAGGGCCTCGTCTCCACTCCCTGACTGTTTGACGGGAGGGACTGGAGAAGGGCCTCGTCTCCACTCCCTGACTGTTTGACGGGAGGGACTGGAGAAGGGCCTCGTCTCCACTCCCTGACTGTTTGACGGGAGGGACTGGAGAAGGGCCTCGTCTCCACTCCCTGACTGTTTGACGGGAGGGACTGGAGAAGGGCCTCGTCTCCACTCCCTGACTGTTTGACGGGAGGGACTGGAGAAGGGCCTCGTCTCCACTCCCTGACTGTTTGACGGGAGGGACTGGAGAAGGGCCTCGTCTCCACTCCCTGACTGTTTGACGGGAGGGACTGGAGAAGGGCCTCGTCTCCACTCCCTCACTGTTTGATGGGAGGGACTGGAGAAGCGTCAGATGAAAAACAGCCAGAGGCCAAATTGGATCCATGACCCAGAGGTTCCCAACCGCGGTGTTACTGTCAATTTAACGCCTGCCATCCCTCCAACTGGGCATTTTGCAGCTTAACTGTCCCATACTTGTAAAGCCCTTGGAGGCCCTCAATTAAAGAATCCTGTAGCACCAGGATGGCGAACTAAGATCTCGCTCTCACTGTGGGAACTCAGGCCGTTAAGTGCGGGCGCTGCCGTGCTCATCTAAAGTTTTCAAAAGAGCCGGCCGGCCATTCTGCACGTGACGCTGCCGCTGAATACGCGCATGCGCGGGCGATGCGCAGCCATTTCCGGCCGCATATGAGCAGTCTCGATCGCCGACCCGGTCAGTTTGCGGCCGGAAATGGATGCGCATCGCCCGCGCATGCGCGTATTCGGTGGCAGCGTCACGTGTAGAACGGACTGCCGGCTCTTTTGAAAAGCAAGCGCGGGTGCCGCCCGCTCGTCTGAAAACGGCCTCACTTTGAAAATACAAGCAAGGATTGCTCTGAATCGTGTGGGGGCAAAGTGTTGCTTCGTTAGAGAGAGGGGGTGTTCTTAAACGAGCACGGCTTGCGAGGAGTCCATGGCCACTGTGTGGCGCAGCGGCGGGAGAGACTCCCAGGGTGATGACTCTGGCCACACAGGAACCCTCCATGCACTCCGGCCGCCACAGAGCAGCGCTGCAAACCACTCGCACGGACAGCTGCTCCCTCTTCCCCCCCAAACCTGGCAACAACCCCCTCCCTGAACCCCACTCAGCTGCCCACCCTCTGCCATAACACATGCAGCCGCAAACACCATGGAAACAGGAAGCCGCAGCAGCTAGTAACCTCTTCCTGCCCATGACCCTGGGAACCACTGCAGCTGCTGGCAGTCCCAGGCAACAGGACTCTTCTCTCGTGCGTTGCACTGGGAGGCTGTTGTGCTTTGTGCCAACACAGTGTTATCTCCTTGAAGAGCTCCTGGTAGTGCTGTGGGCGGGACCAGGGAGACAGCCGCCCCAGTTCATATGGGATGGGGATGTGTGGACGCGAGTCTCCGTCTAAATCAGCAGGTGGATGTAGTGGCAAAGGCGGCTTTCCGCCAACTGTATCTGGTGCAGAGGCTGTGCCCGTATATCTCCAGACCCGACCTGGCCACTTTGATCCATGCCTTCATCACCTTGAGGCTGGACTACTGTAACGTGCTCTACATGGGGCTTCCCTTGACACTGGCCCGGAGATTGCAGCTAGTGCAGAATGCAGCGGTCCGTCTCCTAACAGGAACGGGCCGACGAGAGCACGTAACACCAGTGTTCCGTGCGCTGCACTGGCTGCCTGTAATGTGCTGAGCCAGATTCAATGTGTTGACGTTGATCTAGAAGGCCCTGTACGGTCTTGGACCTGGATACCTCAGGGACCGCCTCACCCTCCATGACTCAGGACGGACTCTTGGGCCCACCGGGGGTGCCCTCCTGGAGGTCCCCTGCATAAAGCGGGGGGCTACAATGGAGAGGGCGTTCTCAGTGACTGGGCCCCAGCTGTGGATCTCCCTCCCAGAGGAAGCACGACTGGCCTCGAGTCTGCTGGCCTTCCGTCGGGCCTGCAAGACATGGCTGTTCTCCCAGGCCTTCGGAGGCGGGGATTGTGGGCTAAATTTCTGTATGGGGGTATTTTTAAATTGTTTTAATAATATTTGTGTAGATTTTTATAATTTTTATATTGTGATAAATTGTTTATTTTATGTTGGAAGCTACCCCGAGATGCCGTAGGCATAGGGGGCAGCATATAAATGGAATAAAATAAATAAATAATAAATAATATACTTATTTGGCTTGCCTCATACCGGGCACTCCCAATCTTTCGGCAGTGCGCCATTTATTTATTTATAAATATTTGTTCGCCGTCCCCTCATGCCTACGGCATCTCAGGGCGGCTTACAAAATAAACACACACAACAATAAAGTTCATTCAAACAATATTTGAAGAGTTTTTATGTTGAGGGGGTTGTATTTTAAAACAGCCAGGTCTTGCAGGCTCGCCGAAACGCCAACAGACCTGGGGCCAGACGGGCCTCTTCCGGGAGGGAATTCCAGCGCCTCAGCCTGGCCACAGAGAACGCCCTCTCCATTGTGGCCCCAGCTTTACACGGGGGACCTCCAGAAAGGCACCCCCGGTGGACCGCAGGGATCGCTCTGAGGCGCGGAGAGCGAGGCGGTCCCCAAGGTATGAGGGGCCCAGACCGTGCAGGGCTTTAGAGATCAACCCTAGCAGCCATGATTGGATGCTGCGTATCGCACGGGAGTGCACCTCCCCCGACACCCCTTTGAAATGGGCTTGCAGAGAGCGGTTATTGGGCGGCCATGTCTGGTAGCATCGTGTCTGAAAACACCCAGAGAGTGTTGTTGCCATGTTGGTCCCAAAAGCAACAGATGGAGACAAAGTAGCTTGGCTGGTCTCGTTTGTTGGCCCAGCGTCTCTTGGTGAGAGTGCACAAGTTTTCGGGACTGAGGAAGAGCCTTGTGTGGCTCAGACGCACAGATACTTTGACCACCCGACATCGGTCCAATGGAAGCTGTTTTCTGGACTACTTTGTCTCCATTCCTTCCTAAAAACAAAACCCCACACAACTGCAGCACGTATCCAGCGTGGAGCTGGGCTGCTCTCAGACTCTCAATTTTGCTGCCTGCTTGGGGAGACGGTAGCGAGCTCTCCCCATCGGCAGGGACTGCTGCTGCCGTCTCAGCCAGAGCCAGCCAGGGAGAAATGGTGAGTCCTTGGCAGCTTCATTCCTTCCCTCCCCCCCACAAGCCCCCCCCCCCCAAAGTACACACGCACACACACCTATTCCCCATTCCCACCTAAGGACCCCACTTTCTACAACTCAGTGACTCCCCTCTGAGGCAGAAACCCACCACCGCCAAGCCAGAACCATGCCTCATTTCCCTGCCCAAAGCCAGCCCCATGTCCAACTCCCCAACCAAGCAACCTTCCCTGAGCCTAATCCCATCTCCCATTCCCGCCAGAGGCAGTGACCACTCCCCCACGCCCCATTTCCCTCTCCCCAAGCCAGCCGCATGCCTCACTCTCCCTCAAGCCAACAATCCACCTGAGGCCTGTTCCACCGTCCCCAAGCTAACAGCCTCCCCACCAATCTAACTGTGTTCTCTGCCCTCTCCAAGCCAGTGCTCCCCTTTTAAAATTAATAGCAGACTTAGACCTATACGGAAAGGAAATGCAGTTTAAAATTGCTGCTGTCAAACTGGTAGAACCTCACTGCACTTGTGTGTGTCAAAATAATCTCTATTCATTGTGTTTCCCATGTCGGCAACGATGGGGAAAATGCAGTGAACGCAGGCAAAGATACAGACACAAATGTAAATAAATTCAAATACAGAGACAACTATGAATTCGTAACCTCATGCAGAGCCCAACTCAACACCTTTTGTAGGATACAGCTTCCTCCCTTTGGTGCCACTGCACGTGCAGGACAGGAAAAGGGAACGGCACATCAAAAAGAGTAAGAAGAGCAGTTCCTGGACTCCACCTTTGCAGGTGATGGTATAGGCCTCACCGTCCTGCAGTTGAACTCCATCGGCAGCACATAGCACCAGAATAAAACCAATCCCACGGAGGTGAATGAATGGGAGTTACACTAGCAACCGCCCTGCACAGGTCCTGCTGCCTGTCCAAAGTCTTTTGCTTTATTGGTTTCAGTCTTCCTCTTTTTGTTGACCGTTGTGAACGACTGCAGTGTCAGAGCGTGTTAAGCTCAGCTTTATGTATTGCAGGATTGCTTTGCAGACGTGGTGACCTAATACGTCATGTGTCACTTTTGCCTCTTGCAGATCTCGGTTCCCAGCCTTGTTTCGTTTGCAGGCGCTCTGGAAGATGGTTACAGCAAGTACGAGAATACGTATCACAATCTGATCCATGCGGCTGATGTGACCCAAACTGTGCATTGCCTCATGCTTCATACTGGCATCATGGTAAGAAATGGTTTAGGAAAAGCCCATGATGCAGGGACTTGACTCGTACCCCTGAGTACATCTCTTAACAATCAATGGAAGAACGTGCTCCACATCTGAATCCTTGCCATTGCCTCTTTGCAGGCCAATACCCAGAGTGTACGCCTAGCTCGTAGCTGTGAAGAGAAAGCAAGGTTGCCGTGTTGGTCCCAAATAGGACAATACAGATCTCTTTTATTGGAGGTGTACAAGCTTTCAGACCCCACTGAGGCCTTCCTCAGGCAAGTCAGAAATTAGAACCTGTGAGATCTAAAAACGTGCAAACATCCACCAACCAAAGCTGGTCTAATAAAAGAGACTGTTGTACTCCTTGGTCTCAACCCTTCATAGCATCTGCAAATGAACTTGCAGGATACTCTGAACCCCAAACATCATCTAGTGCAGCCCTCTGCAGGGCCTGCCACACCCCAGCCCTCCACACAGAGAGAAATCCCACCAGTAGCTACAAGGAGACCAACCAGAACACACCGAGCCCTGAAAGGACAGGAAATCATTTTAGAAAAAGAAGGATCCAGATGTCCCAAGCAGGCGAGCCGCGCCCATGCTGCAGGGGAAGGCGAAAACCCCTCAGAGTCCATTGCCAATCTGCCCAGAGGGAACATTCCTTCCCGACCCTAAACCTGGCGATCGGTTAGACCCTGAGCCTGCAGGCAGGCCCCACCTTCCAGGCCCCTGCTATACAATATAGTACCCAGGCTTCCGAATGCCCCGACAGTCCCACCTCCAGCTGCAGACTGCTTTGAGACTACAGGAAGAAAGGGGGGGAAATGCCAACATGTATTGCTGAGGGGAAAACCCACTTCATCCTGCAGCATCAAATAACAAACTCACAAGATCCAGGCCATAAATAAAACCAACACCATTTTGAAGTTATTCAGATTCCTTGCTCGCACAACTGGCCCTGGAAGCTTAGTCCAGTCGTTCACTGCTCTAATTGTTGAAAACCTTCTTCTAATTTCCAGCCTAAACTCATTGATAGCCAGCTTGTATCCATTAGTTATTGTACCCACACTCCCTTTTAGTTTGAACAAATCTTCCCCTTCTATATCATTAGCTCCCCAGATATATTTATACAACGTAATCCTAGCTCCCCTCAGCCTCCTTTTCAATAGGCTAACTAAGTCAAGCTCCTTCAGCCTCATCTCATAGAGTTAATCCTCCATCCTTCTGATCATCCCAGTAGCTCGATGATGCACTTGTTCCAGTTTAAAAATGTATCCTTCTTAAAGTAATAAGCATTTTTAATCAGCACTGGCTTTTGCTTTGGCCCAAACACGTAAAAATAAACAATCAGTTAAAATGTTAACAACAAAAACAGAAGCACAAACAAACCAATCTAGTGACTCAGCATCAATAATTTCCATCTGAGCACATTCTCATCTACACTGCTCAGCCAGATCGGCAAAAGTAGCAACCCTCGAGACATCCGGCTCATCCTTTTGCTGTAATAACCAAGTCATTTTTTCTTGGTTTGTAAGTTTTTTTACTTTCCGAAAGAGTGGCCCTAACCAAGTAGTTCTTATATCAGCATAAAAGGCCCACTCTAAAACATAGCAAATGGTATCTTCAGACACTCCAGATGGACAAGGACAGATTTGCAAATGCCTAGGGTTCTGCTGTCGCCTACCCTCCAAAAAAGCAGTTGGCAGTTGCCTAATGAAAACGAATTTTAAAGAACCCTTTAAAGCCTCTTACAAGTAATGTTCCATAGACCCATCCTGAGCCCAATGGATATGCATCGGGGCAATACAAAAACCCCTAGCACACGCCAAATCCATTTGGCTCGAAATATCATCTAGTCTCTGTAGGAGTAATAACGTCTCCCTCACAGAGACTAGCCGGTTGCCTCAGCCGAGGCTGCCCATCCTACAAAAGCGAGGGACTGCAAAACAGACGTCAACCAGGGGGAGGCGCTGCAAACTAGGAGGCTCGCGGTCTTCCATCAGGCACATCTTGGGCATCCTGATCAGAGAGGTTAAAGATGTTGCACCAATACCCCAGAAGATGCTTGTTAGCCACAGTTGTAAGAGCATCAGTGCCAATTTCCAAGCGCAAACGGTAAGCAGGAATTGATTGAGAAAGGCCCAGCAGTCCTCATAAAAATGTATTCTGGATCTCATCAAAATCATCCTTCATTATGTAACCCCAAACCTCTGCCCCATAGAACGCTTTAGAGGAGACCTTTGCTGTGCACGCACGCAGAGCTGCCTGAACAGATTGTCCAGCAAATTCATCACTAAAGCACTTAATAGCTAAAGCGGATAATGAACCAGATTGTTTAAACAGCTTAAGATGGTTCAACCAGGTAAGAGAGGAGGACAAAATAGTCTCCAGGTACTTAGATGGTGTAACTTCCTCGAGAATGTTCCCTCCAACATGCCAAGCGTGCTTCCTGGAGCAAGTTCCCCAAGACAGGATTTTAGTCTTGGTGTAATTTACAACTAGTTTATTTAAGGAGCATAAATGGTCGAACTCCATAATAGTCCTCTGCGGACCGGTCGGTGGTTTTGACAGAACTACCGCATCGTCCGCATACATTAATATGTAAACAGGGGAAGACAATAAGCAAGAATCCGGATTAGCCAGATCCCAAATAATGTCTTTCCCTAAAAGACTGAACCACGAAAGTGCCAAAATGCAACCCTGCCTCACTCCCTTCTCAACTGAAAATGTCTCGGATAACTCACCCCTCCAACCACAGCAGACATGAGCCCGTGCATCCTCATAATAAGCCATAATCAGACTAAGTAGAGGCGGGTCAATTCCCAACCTCATCTTTTTGCCCCATAATAAATTTTGATCCACTGAGTCGAAGGCAGCAGAGAAATCAACAAAAGCTGCAAATAAAGGGGATCTCTAAAACCAGACATATTTGTGGGATACGAATTGTAGGGCAAAAACATGGTTATAGTAGCATGACCTTGTCTAAACCCAGCCTGCACCTGCCTTAACAGGTCCCGCTCCCCTACCCAGTCTCTTAGGTGAAATAAAAGGTGTCTACCAAACAACTTGGTTGAAATGTTAATAAGGCTAATGGGTCTATATGAACTTATCTGGTCCCTTGGGCCTTTTTTATAGATCAGAACTATAACATTCCCCTTCCATGAATTGGGAACTTTCAATAGGTAAATTATACAATTGAACCATACAGTCAATACAAGAATCCACCAATTTCGGTCAACTAGAAACATTTCAACCAGAATTCCATCCGGGCATCCTTCTTAAACATTGGTGACCAGAACCGAACACAGTACTCCAGATGCGGTCATCCCAGAGGCAACAGTAGCTCCCTATCCCTGCGGCAATACCTCGCCTAATACAGCCCAGGTTAGCATTGGCCTTTTTTTACAACCGTATTACATTGACGACCCATAGTCGTTTTATGATCAGTTATAACCCCCAAGTGTCAGGCCGCAGCAGCATGGCATGTTTCGGCGGCAGGGGATCCGGGGATTGCCCTGCCGAGGTGGCAGAGTCACGGGGAGGGCCCCGCCAACCCCGGACGCACCGCAGGGTCTTGCCTCGCAGAGGAACGAGGCCTCCCGGGTGGCCCCACAGGATTCCTCCCTTCCACAACTCCCGGCCCTGCAGACAGTAAGCCCCGCCCAGCCCTGACGCAGCGCGCGCTTAGCAGCAGAGCACGCGCGGCAGGGGGGCCGGGCCCAGAATCACTTAGGAAAGCATTCACCTGGGTAATGTTAGCAAGGGAGAAAAGCGCCGGCGGGGCATCAGTTCCCCGCCGGTAATCGCAGAGAGAAGCTGGCCCCTGGTCCTGTCTGTGAAAGCGAAGTGCTGGTTTTGTTTGTGCCTCGTGTGATTGTTTGAGCTATTCCTGTCTTGTTCCTTATTGACACACACACAACACACCCCGCCGATTCCTCGTGAGTGTTGTATGTCTATCCCTTGCACCTCCCCCTCCTAGCCCTAGAACTGGTCCTTGGTTGTTGTATTCTCCTCCCTCCATTTTCTCTGCCCCTTGTTCCGCCCCTCGGTGTGCTTGAGCCTCCCCTTAGCCCCTTCCCCGGAACCCCCTCCCATTTCCTTGTTCCCCATCCCTCACCCCAGGCCCCCTTCCCTTCACCCCCAGTTGTCTGGTACCCCGCCTCGTACTACACGGTGGTGACCTGGGGAGCGCTTATGGAGTGCAACTGGAATCCCTCCCTCCCTCCATCCCTTACTCTGGTTGGCACATTCTCTCCTCCCCTGTGATGAAAAGGGTTGCCTCCTAATACAGGAGGAAAGCCCACCTACTAAACTGAGGGGATTATTGGCACCCCAGAGTGCCAACGGAGAGACGGCCGATTCCCTTGTCACGCCTCGCCCCTTCCCCTCACCCCCACCAGACACCAAGTCCCTTTCTTTCTCTGTTTCCAACTGATGAGTTCCTAGCTGGTAACTAAAATTCTTCTTCTTAAACCTCCAATGCATCCCCTTGCTCTTTGCCCTGTCCTGTTTCATCCCATTCCACCCTAACACTCCAGTCCAGTCTAGCAGCCTAGACTCCTCCCCCGCCCAGTTGGCTGGGATTAGCCAGTCACCAAACAAAACACCTAAAGAACCAAAGAAAACCCCCAGCAATAAATAAACCCTAGAACCTAAACCACAACTAAACCAAGCCTCCCAAAACAGAACAGAACCTGCCACAAAGTGAACTTAGCGCTCTCGGGAGCGCGCGGTGCCCAAAATCCCACGAGACGGGATCAGACGAGACTCTGCCGCCAGTCACGCACATGGGAGGGGGACGCACATTCTTTTCAAGCCGCGAACTGACCGGGAGTCTGATCGAGGTAGGTCACTCGCGGCTTGAAACGAATGCGCGTCCCCCTCCCGTGTGCGTGACTCGCGGTGGTGTCTCGCGGGATTTTGGAAACCGCGCGCCCGTCTAAAAGCAGCCTGAGAGACGTCCAACTAGTGCTGAGCACAGGGGTAGTAGACCTTCCCGAATCTTCGGTTAATACTACCCAATGGCTCAAAACGAACGCGCAGGCAGCGCACCAGCCTCCTGGGCTGTGGCTAGAGAGCCGTCCCGCTGCCTGCACCCCGCTCCCAGCCCCCCGCCATGACAGGAGCCATGGCAACCAGCTCTGGTGCCTGGCTATGGCGCACGCGGCAGCGATGCATTGGTGCTTGGCCTGGAATGAGCGCCCAGGATCCTCTGGAAGACTCATTCCAGACCAGTCATCCACCTGGGCGGCCGGCAGGCAAGAAAAGTGTGATGAGACCCAGGCCATGGTGGGCCAACATCACGTCTGTTTTCATGTTTAGTTTGTGATCCACTCCATCCCCAGGCCCGTCTCCTGCTCCTGCTAATCGTTTCTCCAGTGCTGCAAGTTGTACCCATCACAGGACAGTTACAGCAGTGCTGCTGCTTAGCCAGTTACCTCCCGATTATTATTATTTCTATACTTGTATACTGCCTGCAATGTGCCTGGCACGGAACAGTCATGATTCTAGAGACAGGTCCCTGCCCCAGGGGCTTACAATCTAGAATGGGCCTGGGGAAGGGAGGGGGCACATAGGGAGGGTGCAGCTGAGAAGGTGCCGGGGCGCGTGTTTAGCTTAGTTTGAAGAGAGGAGGGGGATCGTGAAGGATGAGACCGTTTAAGGCGAGACATAGACGAGTAAGCTACGAGGGTGAGGAGTTAGGAATACTAACACAGTTTATTCTCTGTCATTGTCAGAAGACAGAGTAGCAAGTGCAGAAAGAGGGATGTGCCTTGTGAACGAATGAAACGAGGCTGGAAGTGGGAGCTGCACTTTATTGTCACTAAGTAAGGTTGAAAGTGAATTAAACAGAAGATCTTTGAGCTGGGAGGAAGTATCGAGTGGGTTCTGCAGGGATCAGTCCTGGATTCACTACTTGAACTGGATGCAGTTGTGTACTTGTGCATTTGCTTTTACTCTTCTGTGTGTAATACTCTACATTGGTCTTTGCTGAAATTCATTTGGTTTGCAGCCCAGATCTCCAATTTATCAAGGTTACTTTGGATTTTAATCCTGCCTTCCAAAGTATTTGCAATCAGTCCCAGTTTTGTGGCATCAGGAAATCTGATAAGTGTCCTGTGTCTACGCCTTCATCAAAATCCGTAACAAAAATACTGAACTGCACTGGATCCAGGCTTGACCTCTGCAGAACCCTCTTGGTAGAGCCTCTCGGGCCGTTTTCAGACGATTGTGGCTGCACTTGTTTTGAATAAATGCCGGGAGCCGGGATCAGACGATACACTCCCGGCAATCACGCACCTGGAAGGGGGATGAATGCTTTTCTGGCCGCGATTTGATCGGGTTGAAAGATCAACCCTAACCCTAACTGGAAAACCATGCGCGTCCCCCTTCCGGGCGCGTATCGTCTGATCCCAGCTCCCGGCATTTTTTCACAACAAGCGCAGCCGCGATCGTCTAAAAACGGACTCAGTTTGACGCTGATCCACTTAATTCACTTGCAGCCTTATTTACTTGGTGACAGTGAAGTGCAGTTGCTACTTTGATCCTCCTTTCTTTCACAGCACATATCCCTTTTCCTAAAATTGCCATTCTTTTCTCTGACACGTGACACAAATAGTTGACTGCCCTTTGATGCCGTTCCCTAGAAAATGCCAATAGCTGCTTCATCCATTCAGGCCATCCGTTCGTATATGCAGGAACTGATGAGAACACCTGCCACAAAGAGCTTTGCGTGCCCTTCCTTCCTTCCTTCCTTCCTTCCTCTGAGCCACAGGTGACACAGAAGATAAAGTACATTTAGATTTTTGGAAACAATTACTCCTAGTGAAGACTTGGATCCTTGCTTTTACAGACTAGAAAGCCTGGATTAGGAGTGGGAATCTTTTCCCTGCTGCAGGCCATTTTGAAAATGAATACAAACCCCACAGGCTGGAAAGGAATTGGTGGGAGGAGCATTTAAGGTGCATGCCGGAACGGGAGAAGGACAGAGAGTGTCCACGTCATGCACCCGTCCCTTCATCTCTGCTCCGTTCCTCCCTGATCTCGCTCTTTCAGTGCTTAGGATGGAGGATGGATCGACAGGACAGAACCAGGAATTGAAAATGGGCCAAATAAAAATAGTTCGGTGCCAAATTTGGCCCAGAGGTCAGAGGCCTAGACAATCAACATCCTCTTTTCCAAAATGTACTATTTATTATATGTAGAAAACACTACTGTATTATGGCTAAGGGTTGTGAAAGTCCAAAAATGAAAAGTCTTTCATAAGTACCTTAATTTATCTACACTTCGTTAACCTTAGTGAAACCTTGGTTAGTCAAAAGCTGCGTGTATTCAGGAAATCTGCATTGCTGCACTGAAGTTATGGGCGTCAATCGCTTGTGCCACTGGGAGTCAAGCATTACCTGAGCCTCCCTGTATCTAACTCTCCTTAGCCTGAGTCGAGTCAGGCGGTGGTACCTTGCACAATGCACACAGTAAGGCGGGTGTGGGTGTGTTTATAAACAAGATGGCCGCCCACACCACCAGACGGTTCAGCCTGTGTTCACTGCTCGTTTATTAAGTGGCTGTGGGATGCGTACTCCCATGGGTCACAGAGCTTCCACTCACGGCAGAATCCTGGCTGGGGCATCATGGACCCTCCGTCTGGGCTACTCCAGGCCACTGTTCACGGACTATTAGGGTGTGTGCAGTCTCCGTGTGGGCAGGGCACGGGGGGCGGTCGGAGCAGCGCGCGCACTCACTGCTCTTACTCTCCCTGGGGCTTCTACCCTTTAGTTTCACTTTGGAGCGCTCAAAAACAGATCTCCAGACGGTGGGAAAGGAAAACCCCCAAACCAAGCAGGAAGCAAGCTCCAGGGGGGAGCTTCCAAGACCCAGAATTCCCTGCGACTGTGAGCCATGAGGGAGGGGTGATGGGTGGAGTGTGGCACCTGCCTGTGCAAAGCCCCCTGAGTAGGGGCTACCCAGACTGAAGAGGGGTCATCTCATTTATAAACATAAAGGGTCCCCCAGAGAGAGAGAGGCAGCAGCATACAGGTAGGGGACTGCACGGCTGAAAGAGCTGGATCCTGGGCAATAATCTACAGATCTGCTGCCATGGCTGCAGGAGGCAGAGCGGCACCAGGAAACAACTCCGGAGGAACTGGAGGAGGCTGGTCCGGCTGCTCTGCACACGTTTGTCCAGTGGTCAGGCTGACCCAGCACCGAG
>QEPC01009246.1:3447164-3485341 GCA_003113815.1 Sphenodon punctatus
CGGTCACTGGATTGCTCCAGGTCCAAGCAGAGACAGGCAGGACTGACCAAACCTTTCACCACCCGGAAAAGCTCTGCTGGACGTGACTTTGCAGATGCAATAAGGGCAGCAAAGAACTGCTTCTTTGCTGCCTGCACCGCCACAGCATAGGCCTTTAAACTGCTCTTACGCTGCAATCGATCATACTCATCGTGAGTCTGGCACCACCGTCACTCCAACCACCTGCTCTCCCACTTCAAGCACCGCAGGCCCTCAGTAAACCAAGGAGACCTGCAGGAGACTCGGGAGGGCAGCGGACACCTGGGAGCCACTCTGTCAATGGTCTCGGCCAACAAGGTGTTCCAGAAGGCTAGGAGATCATCGACTGAGCGGATGTCAAGGTCATGGGGAAACTCCCCCAGAGCATTCCGGAACCGATCCGGTTCCATAAGCCTCCGGCGGTGGACCGATCTAATAGGTCCTGCACCCCGTTGGGGGCTATCATGCGCCAAGATGCACACCTTAAGGAGGTAATGGTCAGATGATGACAAGGGCTCCATCCCCAAGACTTCTACTAACTGACCTCCCGCCTCAAGGCCGGTGCAGACAACTAAATCCAGTGTATGTCCCTCCTCATGTGTGGGGCCACATATGATTTGGGACAGGCCCATGGTTGTAGCAGTGGAGAAGGGGGAGTGGGGTACGGTTGCCACTGATGTTCAAAGTCCATTTCAGCCACAGAATTCCAGGCTTAATATTTTTGGAAATATTTCTTTAATTAGAGAAAAAAAAAGTGTGTGTATTTAGTTAGAAAGATATAAATTTTTACCCAGTGCACTTAAAGCAAGCAGTCCATTGCAGAACAAATGTCTTATAATTAGAAACTTTGCTTGGGTTCAAGTCTTGCTTGGCCTGACACTGGATGTCGGTCCCCAGCCCACCCAGCTGTGAATGGGGACCTAATCCATAGGGTTATAGAAATCAAAGGCGGCCAGACATGCTGCTGGTCACATCACTTCCTTGTGCCCTTTAGGCCACAGAAATTGGTGTGTCTTAACCATACCAGCTCCAAGGATGTAGCTATAAGAGGGAACAGGCAATGCAACTGCCCCTGGGCCCATGAGCCTGAGGTGCCCACACTCCCTTTGCTGCCAGGATGGGGCAGGCATCCGGGCTTGTTCCAACCTAGCAACGCCTCTGACCAACCCAATGAACAGCATGCACCAGGACAGACTTTGGGTGAAGGCAAATGAGACAGGGGTAAGCTGGCTTTCTGGATTGCCCTAGGGAAAGCCACTGCAGCCTCGGGGTCAGTAGGGAGAGCAGTTCACATGATCAGCCCCCCTCCACCCAGTAACCCAGGCGTGGGGGCTGCCATCAAAGGTCTCTCCATACCACGGGTCAGCCAAGGAGCCGTCCGTATGGGACAAGACTCCCGGACCCCTGCTGCCCAGAGGCGCACCCTCATCTGACGCAGGTGCACATGCTAAACAGCTGATTGGGGACTCTCCTCCTGGCTCCCCAGATCAGCTGTTTGGTGCGCACACTCCTCCAGGTTGGGCAGGGCCCAACAGACGGCAAGGCGGCTCTTAGTCCAGTTTACCTGGGTGGCTGGGCCTTTGCCCGGGCCGCATCGCCGAATCTCTCCAGTCCGTGTGTAGACTGGCCTGAATGTAGGTGAACATCTGGCAGCAACTGGTGACTCCCAAATTAACGCAGGCTACTGTCTAATTTGTTTTCACCCTTTGATTGACTTCTGATTACTTGCAGTGAGCTGCGTAGCCTCGTCATTGGGATGATCTTTGCTACAGACCTTTCGCATCATTCCGAGCAAGTTAAAACTATGCAGTCTGCTCTGCAACAGCCAGATGGGTAAGGTCATTCTATGATGGTCTTTTGGGAGGGCGTGGGGGACTTTTAAAAGGTAATATTTTCACTGAGTCTAGCACAGGACACAGACTGTTTTGCTCTGACATGCTCAGTGAATGTCTTTGATTTGGCAGGGTACAGAAATCCAGCGCCATGTCTCTGATTCTTCATGCAGCTGACATAAGCCATCCAGCAAAAGTCTGGGAACAGCATCACCGATGGGCAACAGCACTGATGGAAGAACTTTTTAAACAGGTGTCATGTTTGAAATAGGTCGTTAAGGATAGCTAAGTTGCTAGACGTTTTCTATCTCAGAAACACAGTTGTTTGTGATTTCATCAAACTATCAGAATCCTCTTTGCTTTATTCCCATTAACCAATGTTTTATTTGAGCGTAGCAAGGTTGAGAAGGGCCCGGACTCAAGCCTCAGTTATGCCCCCCCTCCCCACCCTTTAAGCTCCGAAAACCCAAAGTGGAGCTTAAGGGATGGGGTGGGGCCTGCTGACAGCTTCTAAATATACAAAATCCAACGGCTAGGAGTTAAAACTGTGGCCATAGACAAGCATGGCCTCCCAAATGCTCCCCAGCTGAGCATCTACCACCGCTCCCCAGGAGCGGTTCCACTGCTGGGGCAGCCGGGTGGGCAGTGACGCAGGCACAGAGAGACTGACTGCGTCCACTGCCTTACTGGGGGAGGGGGTGAGCTTAGCCAGCCTGGCCTCCAGGGCCTGTTGCTTCTTGCTGCCGGTGCCGCCTCTGCCTTGTGCCCACACGCGGTGTGACCGGTCCAGAGGTGCTGCTATCACACACACAAGACACCCAAAATGCAGCTAGCTTATTCCATGCATAATGCCATGAAAAGAGATTGTATATATATATATATAATGTGTCAGGTACACTTCATGCTCCCGGGCATCCCGGAGCACCTCCAATGAAGAGGACTGTCCAAACCCAGGGCACCCACTGAAAGCAGAGCAGCTGTCCATCTACTTGGTGGGCAGTCACCACAGCTCCGCTCTCAGCCACGAGCTGCGGGTGGCAGCCTATGGGGTTGGGTGGTCCACCTGCAGCTCTATGGTGTGCACGAGGGGGCACTGCATGGGCAGACCATGGGCCAAGGCTGCTGCTGGCTTCATGCAGATCTGGGCCAGCGGTCCATCGGAAGACACCTAAAGTGAGCCAACAACTAAACGAACATGCAACAGAGTGCCCTACACCTAGTTACGCTAACTTTGAAAAATGAACTTTTTAGATCTGGACAACAAATTTGCTTCATATCCAAACATTTGGTTACATCAGATTCAACAAATACAGAGTTTGGCATGACTATTCAATTCATCATTATCCTCAAAACATTTATTCCAGAATTATTACCATTGCCCTGAAGTAGACAACCACAGCTGGGCAGGCCAATCCTCCACCATTAAAGTCAATGTGAGTTTTGTCATTAACTTAACTGGTGGAGGATTATATCCTAAGTGTATTTAGAGCCCTATGTATTTACTTGAGTGTGAGAGCGAGATTGACTTTCTTCTGCCACGTGCATGCATCAGTGGAATAGTTAAAAGTTCAAATTGCATGGTCAGGTACACTTCATGCTCTGTCTCACTTAGACCTGTGTGAGTTTACCAATAAGAATATAAACATCATGTATCTGTGAGCAGCTTTGGAAGACCGTGTTCTTGCACAAGTGTGATTCAATTAGCTTTGCGGATTTTTAAGATGCATGTTTCTAAACGTTTCCATTCCCATGTAGGGTTCTTCAAGTCTAACATGCAAATGGTATTCTATAAAATAGGATGGTAAACCTCTGGGACCATGGACCAAATCCCGACTGCAGCTGTTGGCCCGTTTCCAGTTGCTGGATCTGGCCTACGGACCCAGTCCCTACCCTTAAGCACGGAAAGCGTGAACTCGCTAGATGAGGGCATACACTCAGAGATATGGCATGGAACCATGACCTCCATCCTGAGTCCACTCCTTAAACACCCTCTCCCCCAACTTCTATCTGGCCATTGATCTCATTTTCCAAACAAGTCCTTTCTTCCCACTCACAAATGCTAAATCACAGCGAAAGGTGAGTGTTTTCCTTTTGAGGTAAGTTTGGCCTTCAACAGAGCAGCTTAGATACAAATTGTTAAAACCTATTTTTAAAATGTTGGTTTTCTTCTCCTTCTCTTTCTCCCTGAAGAAAAATACTTATTTTTCCTTCATCTTCCTTTGGTGTTGGGTAAAAAAAAAAGACAACTAATTGCTCAGATACATTCTAGGAACTAGAGACATAGTAGTTCAGGTGACTGAACCAACTTATGTTCTGCTCAATATTAGAAAATATCATCTGTCTCCATTTCTTACATTTAGATCCAACACAGCAACCCCATTGTCAAGCTGTCTGTCTGTCTGTGCGTGCTAACAATATTAAGCACTGTTCCTTCCAGGGAGACAAGGAGGCTGAATTAGGATTTCCGTTATCTCCGCTCTGCGATCGCAAGACTACTATGGTGCCTCAGTCTCAAATAGGTAATTCACAGCGTTGGGTTCTTCATCATGCAGGGAAAGCACGCAGTGTTGTCGTTCCCCGTTCACACACTCCATAGCAGGCTTTATAAAAAACAGATATTTGTTCCAAAG
The DNA here is from genome assembly GCA_003113815.1 of Sphenodon punctatus. Taxonomy (NCBI): domain Eukaryota; kingdom Metazoa; phylum Chordata; class Lepidosauria; order Sphenodontia; family Sphenodontidae; genus Sphenodon; species Sphenodon punctatus. The sequence goes on from QEPC01009246.1 coordinate 3,451,645, forward strand.
ATGTGTTTATTGTGAGGCTATGAAGAACCTAATATCATTGTAACTTCGTGCACACGTTTTAGGGTGGACACATTGCTTTCTATGAAATCAGCAGTTTATCTTCAATGTAAAATGTCACTCACAGAATCAAGCATCATATCACTTCAGTAACACGACGAGTGTAAACATAGGTGACGTTGGCCCAGTTAGGCCCGGTTCGGCCCAGCTTCACGGCAGGCCATCTGTTTGCAGCCTGCTAGATGCGGGCCTGGTTCCTACAGCAGTTGGGCGGGAAATGTCGGCCAGGTACGAGCCAGGCACAGAGTTGGCACCCGGCCCTGCCCGGCCAGGACAGAGTAGGCAAGTTGGGCAGGAACGTGTGTTCCCAGCCAGGCTCCTACCAGCATCCAGGAGGTTGCTATGGCGGCGAGCCATGGCTGCTTGTGATAGGCAGCCATGATTGTCCATCATGGGGGGAGCAATGTCGGGAACATAGCTGAGAGGCTGCATGTCGCTCCACACCCCTGCCCTTCCTTCCTGGCCGGGGAAGACCAGAGTGTACCCGGCCAGGGCAATCCCTCCTCTCCCCCAGGTGGAACAGTGTTAACACACAATGTTGTCAAAAGGAAGCTCACGTATGTCTTAGGGTTGATTTTTGCTTTCCTCAAATTTGCACCAGTGCCTATGGATATTACATTATGATAGAAAATGAGAGTATATTGAATCTGCACCGCAGAATATCACCAGTGTATCAGCCTGACACAGATGTACATTTTCTGAATTAAGCAGACATGTAACTCTTTCAGTCTTTGCTAATTTGTGGTTTTCGAACTTTGTGAAGAAAGAATAAACAAACGTATCTGAATTTGTACCTCTCACGAAATCTGCATGGCCACTAAAAATTGTTTTTGACACCTAGAAAACGGCTCCACCTGATTCTCCCCCCCCCCCCCTTTCTTCTTTTCAGCTTTCATTGAATTTGTAGTAGAACCATCATTTTCTCTCCTCTTTGACTCGCTGGAGAAAATCACTGATCTTTTTAAGGAGACTCTTCGTGACTCTTCAAAATCTGGAAGTTCTGCCGCTGGAGCACCCGGGTTTGAACCTTTGCTTTCTTCTCATTTTGCATTGTGATATTTTAAAACTAGTGTTTTCATTATCATCGACAGCATGGTTGTTTGTATTTTTGAAAGCTCTGCTATGAGCTGGTTTACAGTATGAGGCTTGTATACTATACAATGATATGTGTTTTTGGAACTTGAGGGGCTGTTCCCAGGTCACTGCAGAGTGGCTAGCACCTGCTTGGCAAAGGAGTGATAATTCTGCTCCATATGCTCCTCGCTCTCTGCCTGTGCCATGTGGGCAGCAGGACGGCTTCCTGGCAGCAGGCACGTCAGTTTGGTGCCCCGACGTGACTCGGAGAGGAGCAGCCAGTGTTTCGCACCCTGCTCTGGACCAGGGAGCCGCTGCAGCAGCGGCACGTTTGGTTTTACCTTTATACATTGTGGCTTCGATCTTCAAACCACTTCCTCTAAAATAGTCCCATTTATCCCAGTGCGGGTGCGCTAGAGCAAGTGATTAAGTGTTTCATAGACATTCCTTGGCAGAGGCCTGTTACTTCACTATCAAATGTCCATGTAGTTCCTCAGAAGATAATGCCAATGAGCAACTGAGAACTCTCACTCCATTCTTCCCTCTCCAGCCAGACTGTCCCAGGACTCAGCTGCGCTGATGCACAAAGAAGATTTTGTGGTAACATTCCTGCAGGCACCACAGACGTTTCCTTGGTAAAGATTGATCTACCAAGCTTTAAGAGCCGTGTGATGCAGCTCATTCAAGAAAACAAAGGACGGTGGAAAGAGCTGGCAGGAAAAGGTATGGAATGCTAATAATAGACAAAAGAGAAACATCCTCTTAAAATAAATCATACAAACACTACTGTAGATTTTCACTTTATCTTCAACTCTCTTAAAAATGTGCTGTTGTCTTTTTAGGCATCCTTATAGCTGGCTTTGCTTTGCAGCCTACTTCATGTATTTGCTATGCCCTGAATGAAATTGGAGTCGTCTTTGGTTTTATTCTGCATCCTCTGAGACATATTTTAGATTTACCACATATTTCAGTGGTAAAAGAAGTAGAAATGTCAGATCCTCCATCATAAATATTGTGCTTCCCAGTCACTCGACCTCAAAGAAAATTGCTCTTTACCAAAAATTGTCAATAGCATTTGACAATATCTCTTGCCCTCATGCTTGGAACTCCCCCCCTGGTTACATTTGTTCTGCTTCCTCCATCCCAACCTTCAAATCCCTCCTGAAAATCTACCTCATCCATCAGGCTTTCCCTAGCTCGCCATGAGTGAAGCTGCATCCTCTTCCCTCCCTCCCTCAGAATCTCGTCCCTGTAACAAAGTGAAAAAACTTCTCAACCTCTCCTGATGGTCCCCATTCCCTTGTCTCTCTTGGATTGTATGCCCCTTGGGGCAGGGACCTGTCTATAACTACTGATTGCACAGCACCAGGTACATTGCTGGGGCTATATAAATAATAACAACCACCACCACATTTCCTCCATTAAATACACAACATGCATCATACAATGCAATCAAAAGTGAGAGCTTTATTCTATTTTTACCCCAACCCTCTCGCAAAAGCGACTCGGGGTGGTATAGAACAATTACAATAATATATATATAAATATAAAAACATATAAATCCTTTCTTGTGTGAACTATTCATTAATGTCTAATACTAGATCCCCCTACCCCTTCTATCCATTTAACAACTTCCCGATTAATATTTCGTCTGGCCTTATCAACCTTCCCTGGTTGAATCGCCCTTTCCCATTTAATTCTGGGGATCCATTCCACCCAAACAAAGTGTGTTCCCCTGAACCACTCCCTAATCTTTAACATATCCCTCTTTATTGCGATGACCAAATCTACACCTTTTCTTACGGATAGGTCATTCTCCCCGAGATGTATAACTATTACATCTGGGGGTGGGTAACCCCGCAAACCCTGCAATAATGGCAAGAGTTGCTTCCAGCTTAACCCACTCCTACCAAACCATCTTATCCAGGCTTTACTAGACAGGCCCAAATTCTCCCCCCATGCGGAAGATGTTGCTGCTGCCTTTGCCCATCGTATGAGGCTGTGGCCGACGATCCAAACTGCCCCTCGATTCCCCCCTGGCGCTCTGCTCCCTAACAAAAATGAGATAAAAGAAATTGTTAAACCTGGACTGATCGAACGTAATTTTTATACGCTCTTGATCGCCACCTCCCCACAGCCATTATTGCCTTCTCCGGCAACCCTGCCGCAGCCGCTGTTGTGGCTGCCCCTATACGGAAGGAATGGGACCCGAATTCCTGGGGTGACAATCTCACTCTTTTCAATGCTGACCGAAGCACCACAGTTACCTGGTAATTTGTCACCACTGCCCTCGTCTTATGTATGAATAGTTCCCCTGGGACTTGCGGTCGGATCCCCATATACCTCTTCATGTGCGATACTGGGCATATTAGTCGGCGCCCGACTTCAAAGATTTCCACCACATGGCCATGGCGCTTCTGGTCAGTTTTGGACCATTTAAGATGGACCCGTATCCGGTCCTCCGCCACCTGCACATCTCCTATACCCACGGCCCTGGCCGATGTATCCCTAGCCGAACTACACACCAGTTCGCTGATCCTGAACCCCCCAAAAAACATGATGACATATAGTGCCGAGAACAACTGCACCTCATATGGGCTGTAACACACTTCCGGCAGGGCCTGGATGATTCGCACCAAAATTGGCGTTGTTATCGGCTCCCGTTTTTTAATTTCTACCTTCTGCGACCTAGCCCAGGACTCTAGCATATGTTTCAAGAAAAACCCCTTATCAGGGGGCTGAAAACCTTTCAGCCTGCTGACAAAGGCCAGTGCTGCTAGCTTCCCTGCAATGGTCCCTACTGCTAATCCCTGGCACCTGAGTGATTGGGCAAATTGAATTGCCTCAGGCTCAGTGATGGGGAACCCCACCCCCCAACCTTTCCTTAACCTGAATTGCTGGAATTCTCGGAAGGCCCTTCCGTAGGCAGCCTGTGTTCGTGGAGCCAAGGATCCCTGAACGGTGTACTGCAGGTCAAACTGCCAAGACTCCAAACACCCAATGGCAACGGGTCCGGGTCCACCCGAGCCTCTGGCGCCAACTCCCGAAAACGCTCCATCTGGAATCGAGACAAGGCATCAGCAATGCCATTGTCGATTCCCGGGACGTGTCGGGCTACAAATAGGATGTTGTTTTGTAAACATTCTAATACCAGGGCCCGGATGAGTCCCATTACCCTTGGAGAGCGAGAGGACATAGAGTTCACTACTTGAACCACGGCCGAATTATCGCACCAAAATCGAACTGTGCGGTTGGCAAACTGTTTTTTCCAAATTAGAACCGCAACCACTATCGGGAACAATTCCAAGAATGTAAGGTCTCGGGTGACCCCCGCTAAATGCCATTCCCTAGGCCATGGTGCCGCACACCAGTGGTCATGAAAGTATATTCCAAATCCTGCCCTACCTGCTGCATCGGATTGTACCTGGAGGTCGGCCTGCAGGAGTAACTGTTCCCGCCAAAAGCTAACTCCATTGAATTGTTCCAAAAATGCCAGCCACACCTCCAGATCCAAACACATCTCCCTTGTGACCCGTACCCGGTAATGAGGTGGGGGGTCTCCCCTGAGCTTCTCGTAGAAACGCGACAAAAATGCTCTGCCCGGGGCCACTACCCTACATGCAAAGTTTAACGATCCCACCAATGATTGCAAAGTATGCACAGTTATCTTCTTGACCCCCATGCACTCCTTGATTTTTGCCCTTAAACTAACCAATTTTGTCTCAGGTAACCTTGATGTTTTAAGTTCCGTGTCAAGTTCGATCCCTAAGTATGTGAGTCGAGTCGTAGGCCCCTCTGTTTTTTCTGGAGCCAAAGGGACACCCACTTCCTCAGCTACTTCCACCATTACTTGTAGTGCAGCAGCACATTCCCTCGATCGGGGGCGGCCAATTAACAAAAAATCGTCCAAATATTTTGTTATGTCTCCCCCGTTTAATCTCTGACTCACCACCCAAGCAATCAAGGTACTAAACCTCTCAAAAACGGAACAAGAGATCGAGCAGCCCATAGGCATGGCACGATCATAATAGTATTTTCCCTGAAACTGGAAACCCAATAATCGGCAACTACTCGGATGCACTGGCAAAATCCTAAAAGCGGATTTCACATCGCACTTAGCTAACAGCGCTCCTTGTCCCATTGCCCTGACTTTTCCAATTGCCTCGTCTAAGGTTGCATACTTGATGGTGGTTAATTCCTTTGGGATGGCGTCGTTTACAGAAGCGCCTTTAGGGTGGGATAGGTGGTGAATTAATCGGTATTCCCCTTCAGCTTTCTTTGGAACTAGTCCCAAAGGGGAAAGGACAATATCATCAATAGGGGGGTAATCGAATGGGCCTGCTATCCGTCCCTCACTTAACTCTTTTTGGATTTTTCCCAGGACTATATTCTCCATACCTAATGTAGATCTCAAGTTACGGACCTTTTTCTCTTGACAAACTGGACCAGCCGGGATAACAAAACCGAACCTAAACCCTTGAACTATATATCTAACTTCCTCCCTGTTGGGGTACCTTCGCAATGCCAGCTGGAGCTTCTCAATTTTGACTGGGGTCGGCCCCCTTTGAAGCCCTCGCCCCGGCAGAGGGTCCCTGATTCCCCTTTCCAGCTCCACCTCCCTGGTTATAACCCGATTTCTTACCCTTGTACTTGGGCTTGTAGCAGTTCGCTGCAGGGTGCCCCCCCCCCCATTCGAGCACCCATGCCAGAATTTACAGGCTGTTCTGTTACACCGCCCGGCCCTGTCAAATTCCCAACACAGGCCCGAGGGGCCTTGGCCACTCCTCTTCGGTTCGGGACGAAAGGACTCACTCCCCCAGGCAACCCCCCCCCACACTAAGGGGTGCCCACTATCTGCCCTCGGAGCCCTGGTCACGTCCACCATACACTCAAGCCAAAGGTCGGGGGCATGTACATCCCACCGCAACCCTGGTGTCATAGCGGCCCGATGACGAAAACCTTCGTCATAACGTAACCAAGCCCCCACTGGTCCTGTTCCGTATGCCCTCCGGACTATATCGGCATACTTATGTAGCTCAAGTCCACGTGACGGATCCACCTGAAGTATGACCCCCATGTAGACTGCGAAAGCCGCCGTCCAATTGGCCCAATTTCGGTCCGCCTTAGGGCGTTTAAACTTCTCTTTCTCCTTCGCCTCATCTGGGTCTGAGTGATCCAAAATTGGATCACTGAATAATAAGGCATAAATATCAACATATTCTCCTCTCAATATTTTTTCTTTCACGGCCGGGAGAAGATGTGCTCCGAAAGGAGCCGAGACACTTGGGATAGGTCCCCCAGGAGGTCGAGACCCACCCTGGGCTTCCCCTACACTGCCACTAGATGTTGGCGTCTCAGACCCCTTGCTTGTGGCTATCGCATCTCCTACCCCTTGCGAGGTGTTCTGGTTACCTCTCGCCCCTTGCTCCAGCTGTTCCTGACCGGGTTCACACCCCGAGCTTGGTGCCATCGCTGGAGTGACCCAGACCCAGTTCCCATTTAACTGCATCAACCGTGGCCCACCAGATTGGCTGTTTGCCCCTCCCTCGGCTCTTTCAGCCCCTTGGGTCCTGTCTGCTGTCTGCTCGGTGGGTATATACCCAGCCGCCCTTGACCCTAATGTGTGGGCCCCCAGTTCTCTGGTGACGACCCCCCCACTGGCACCAGCCACTCCTCCATTCCCTTCCTCCCCCGTAGCACTGTTACTGCTACTTCCTTGTTCACCTTGCCTTCCTACACCCGGAGGTTGATGGGAGTGAAGTGAAGAGGCTGGCAGGTCCCGGGATGCTCTTCCTTCCCCTGAATGGAGCCGCGATTCGATGGCCAAAATTCTCCGCCAGAGGTTTTCGTTGCTGTCTTCCTCGCTCTCTTCTGGGTCTATTCTCCTTCTGCTGGCTGGGGGTCCTTCGTCAACCTGCAACGACATCCCTGTGCAGGCCTCGGCTGGCCTGCCCACTCCCTCTGCCCAGCTGGGTCCCCCCCCCGGGTACAGACCCGGAGGGTAGGGAGCCTGCCGGTAATATTGGGCCAGCCCCGGTACCCCGTATTGGTCCGTGGGGGGTAAAAGGGGTTGCTGGGCTCTGTCCCTATTTAACACCCCCGCCGGGTACAAGGCCTGCAACAGAGGGCCCATATCCCTGGCCTGCTCACTCCTTTGCCCTTCACTTTCTTGCTGGGGTCTGCTGACCTCCTCCCTCTGCTGTATTCCACGTGGAATTGCATCCAAGGCCCCTTGGGAAGCCCTGCTCCTTTGTTGGGGAATGGTGTCCACCCTCACTTCCCCCTCTTCCCTATATCGCGCTGGCGGTCCTACTGCCCTTCTTACCCGACCCCCAACTTGTGAAGGGGCATCTGTGTCCCCCCTCCTCACCCCCGGGGGTGCAGGCCCTTGTCCCTGAGGCCCTGTGGCCACCGCGCTGACTCCTGGGGAGGGTTCACCCCCACCCCCAGTTTCCGCTTCACTTGCCCCCGTTCCCCCCGTAACAACAGGGGGATACTCCCTGGCCCTCAACAGGGCCTCGCATTCTCGGAGGCGGGCAGCTAATGCAGCCCTACTGGGGACAGGCTCACCATCTGCTGGGGCTCCCAGCCCAGACCGGGCCTCATCCTCCTCGGGACGCTCTCTCCGAGGGTTGGCTCCTTTCTTCTGGCCCGTCTTCTTCTTCGCCTTCCCCATGGCGCCCCCCCTTCTTTGCTCCCTCTCTCTATTCTTTGATACTCTCTAAAAGTTCTTTTCCCGCCCAGACCGAGGCCGAGAACTCAGCAGCAACGTTCCCTTGCTGCTGACTGTTCGGCCTCTCCCTAACGAATGCCGCTCATGCGGCAGCAGGGGATCCGCCCCTTCTAGCAGGGGCGGGTCCCCAGAGCCAACGAGGCACGCATGCGCTGCCTCGCTCCAGGCTGGTTGCCCCAGCAACCTCAGTACAGCAGCGGGAAAGGCTTTCTAACAAGCCTTCCCCGCAGCGGCCCCCATCTTGCCTGCCGGTCTCTCCTCTAGGTGGTAGGGGCGCAACAAATGCCCCATCGCCGCCATTTTGGCGGCGAAGGGGAGGCTGGACTGACCAGCCCCCTCACTACCCAGAAAAACTTCAGCTGGACGTGACTTAGCGGATGCAGTTAAGAGTGGTCACAACACCACAAAATGGGAATTGGGAAGCCTTCTGAAAAGTGAAGCATATGAAATATGCTGACTGCTTTGGTAACTTATTTTTCAACATTTTTAATGCTGGCAACAGCAATGCTGTTACATTCACTAAAGTCAAAAGGTTTGAAACGTTATGCCCTTTGAGCATTTCCCTTCTCAGACGCTGTAAAGTTAAGCTGTACAATTAAAATGGTTTTGACTGTTGTAGAAACCGAAGTACAATGCTGTAGTCTAAATTAGAGATTAAATGAATAGCCATTTTCATATTTGTAAATATTGTTCACATTTTTGATAGCCCTCTGGATAGCTGAATAATATCTACAACCGAAATGGGTATTCACAGATCCACTTATTTGAATATTCTGGTTCAGTTAATTTATTTAGTTTATTGGCACATAACAAAGTAACCAAAGTGCTGAAAAGACTGAAATAAAGTAACCAAAATGACTGAAATAACGGAACTGAAATACCCAGGCCGGAAAACCAAAATAGATTTCCCAATCCTACAATAGTGGTTCATATCCACTTCATCAGACCCAATTCAAAGTAGGCAAATACAAAATTCACCACGGGTATTCATTTCAGCTCTGGTCTATGTGGAATACCAGTAAGCATTAATCAAAAGGGCCCTCTGGACCCAAACATTTGGGCAATTTGGACCTCAACAAGACTACAAAAGCGACCCATATAGTATCAGCTCCCATATGAAAATATAAGAAGAGCTACCCAAGACTTCTGCTGTGAGGATGTCTTATACAGAATATATTTTGTATTTACGGTGAAACTCAAGACGGGATTTCAGTGAGATGTAGTGTTCTCGGTGATCGAGCACAAATCACGTATCTCATTGCTGCAAAATACAGGCAGAAGAAAAACAGGAGGTACCAAGCATCACACGCCGCCAGGCATCCATGGGACACCAGACGCAGAACTCTAACCAAGAAAAGAGCTGGGCAAATAGCTATGGCTTCAAAGGCTGCCGGATGGTGCCTTGTAGCCCCATGAGTAGCTCTTAGAAGCCACAGGTCATTTCACTGAGTGCCATCGTCCCTGGCTTCCAAGAGCCACTCTTGGGACTGCAAGCTATAAACCACCAGTTCCGGCTCTAAATCAGAGGAGTATTCATTTATTAAAATAACTAACTATACAGAAGTCACATGTCAAAGCCAAATCTCTCGATAAAGTTTGTTCAGCCTTTTGTAGAACTCTAGGGGGGAATCTTCATTACCCTGGTCTGGAAATCGTTACTGATAACGCACAGATTGATTGATTTATAAATATTTATTAGCCGCTCCCTCATGCCTACGGCATCTCGGGACGGTTTGCAACATAAAAGACACATATAAAATACCTTAAAAAATCCCTTTAAAAATACACAACCCCATTGATCAAATTTAAAATATCATTAAAATATCTTTAAAATCCACCCAGCCCCCACCCCCAGTTACCGTACCCTCCCGCCCTCCCCTCCGAAGGCCTGGGCACTTACCCTGATGAAAATATTTTTGTGTTGGTCTTATAGTTCACGTAAGGCTTGATCACCCTTATTATTCTGTTTTAGATAGCATGAGCGTGTATTCATTTGCTTATTTCTTTTTCCTGATGTTGTGCTAGCTGTGCTGGGAATATATGTAATTACACTGGGATGTAGAAGTATTAAATTAACTCTGGGGTGGGGAACCTCAGGACTGAGGGCCAAGGTTAGTTTTTTGTCCCTTTTCCAATTCATGGATCTGGCCCCTGGATCCAGTTCTTGCCTCCAAGTACTGAAAGTCTGAGCTCATGATAATGGAGCAGAGAGGAGGGCATGCACGCAAGGCTAGGGAACAGATCCATGGTGCAGATTCATAATCTGAGCCCTCCTCTTCCTGAGAGCACCTCGTTTATTCACTTATAAATGTCTTCACAACCTGACTCCCCCTTACCTCTCAGCCCTAATCTCCTTACACACTCCTGCACGCACTCTCCGCTCCTCCTCTGTCCCCTCCCTCGCTCTCCCTCGTCTCCCCTGCTCCCCTAACCGCCTTCGTCCCTTCTCCCTCACTGCCCCCCATGCCTGGAACTCCCTCCCTGCCCACATCCGCCTCGCCCCCTCCCTCCGCTCCTTCAAATCCCTCCTCAAAACCCACCTCTTCCTCCCCGCCTTTCCCGACGCCTGTTAGAACTCTCCCCGCAATACCTACTGTCTGCCCTCCCCGCAGACTCCTGCCTAACCGCAACCAAGCCAAGCACGTGCACCAGAGACCTCGCATCCGCTTGAATGTTTTTATCCCTTGTCTCTCCCTATGTCCCCTCTCCTTGTCTCCTCACTCCGTGTCTATTAGATTGTAAGCCGTAGGCAGGGACCGTGTCCATCTCATTGTTCTGTAAAGCACCAGGGACACTGCTGGCGCTATACAAATGCTAATAATAACAACAACAACATCTGTGCGGCCCTCAGAGCCTGAACTCATTTTTAAAGTGGCCCCTGGGAGGGAAAAGGTTCCCCAACCCTGGATTAACTCTTCTGTTTGATTATACTCCGTTCCAGTCCACTATTGAAAAGACTATACGAAATTAACAAATGGTAAGCAAATGCAATAAAGGGGGTTAGATTTAACGTACCATTGGCTGAAGCTAGTGTTCATGCTGGGTTAAATTCACCCCTTCTCAAAAGCCAGTATAAGGCCTATGCCCATTTGGATATACTATCGGTAAAGTCACATGAGACAGGGCGGGCTGGATCCCCAGCCTGCCCCAGGAAGGGCAAATGCAGCCCCTGTACTTTGGGCCAGAGGGGAGCATTCCAAACAGTCTGCCCCCCTGTGGGGAAACCAGACTGGCAGGCTGCCCTCACAAGTCCCGCCAATGCCCTGGGGCAGGCCAAGGAGCCATCTACACGGGCAGGCACCCCATTCCCACCCACCACCCCCTGGCCCGCCCACTGACCCACCTCCTGCTGGGACTTGGGTCGCCTCTCATCCAGCCAGTCCTGCGTAGGCGAGGTCTACCAGCACCAAATAGTTTGCCATTGCTTTTCGTCCATTACCCTGCATTGACCTGGGTGGGGCAACAGTAGTGCACAATGCATCGCTGGCCTCCTCCAGCAGATGCGTCTCCACTCTCATAGCAGCTGTCCATCCGGCTGAGGGTGGAAGTGGGTGAACCTCTGGTGGCGTCAGACTGATGGCCAGCTGCATTGCGAGCTAATGTCGGGTAAGGTGGGATACCCAACATGGGATAACGTCTCGTATGGCCTTACCCTATGTGTAACTTTATAATGCCTAGTCCTTGTCCTGTCCCTCGGCAAAGGAATGAATGTTTCCTTCTAGGCACAGTAACTGGGAAATACTGAAGCTGCCATATAAAAACGGATATTTTCTTGGGACTATATTTCAATGTCAATATGCTACAAACACGTTTTAATATTTGAAACCGAGATTCTGAATACTTTTCTACAGCTGCTGTCTCACACCGCTGTTGCTATTAGGCATCTAATTGGGTTACACTTGCACTTATAAATTGCTGCGTATGACTAGCAGCAGCACATTAGAAATTTATTTATTTAAATTTCTATCTCGCCCTTCCCCTAAGACTCAGGACAGCTTATGTAAAATACAAAATGCAATAAAAACTCCCTTTAAAAACTTCAAAGAAAAAAAAAACACTACCCTAACCCCAACCCCGAACCCCACCTGCCAAATGCCTTACCAAAGAGAAACGTTTTACGCTGCCTCTAAAATATGACCAGGCTCTGACTGACCTCCAGGGGAAGGAAGTTCCACAATACTGGAGCAGCAACCGATCACGCTTCCCTGCGGACCCTTGTCATATGGACGAGATTGGCTGGTGGTACCCGGAAGAGAGTGCTCCCGACCGGTCGGCCGGCCGACCGCAGGAGCTGCAGGGAGCATGGAAGGAAAGGCCAGAGAGGTGGGTGCCAGGACATTTAGAGCTTTAAAGGTCAAAACCAACACGTAGAATTGTGCCCAGAAGACCATAGGGAGGCAATGCAGATTGTAGAGCGCAGGGGTAATGTGTGCATGGTGCCCAACCCCCAAAAAGAGCCGGGCCGCTGCATTCTACACCAGCTGCAGCTTCTCAACGGTCACCAAGGGTAGCCCCGTGTACAGCACATGACAGTAGTCGAGCCGCGAGGTGATGAAAGCATGGATGATGGTGGCCAGATCTGAGTCAGACAGAAAGGGACGCAGCCTCCTCCCTCATCAGATGGAGCTGGTGAAAAGTGCTCCCGGACACAGCTGCAACCTGATGTTCCAGGTACAGCAAGGGGTCCAAAGCTGCGAACCTGGGTAACCAGATGTGGCCAGACCCCTCCAATAACAGGGATACCAATCCCCTCCAAGACACAAGATAGGTCAGTCATCATCACTTCAGTCTTATCTGGATTCAGCATCAGTCGGCTCAACCTCATCCAGTCCCAGACATTGGGAAAGCACCGAGACTGCAGGACCTGGGTTGGATGAAAAAGAGAGGCAGAGCTGGGTGTCTTCAGCATATTGATGACACTTCACTCCAAGCTTCTGAATGATTTTGCCCAGCAGCCTCAGCTACATATTCAACAAAAAGGGGAGACAAAATGGAAACCTGTGGGACACCACATGGGGAGGTCCCTGGAGGACGATGAACATCTCCCATCACCACCTGCTGGGACCTCCCCGTCAGGAATGAACGGGGCCACTCAAGAGCAGTCCCACACACACCTGCCGGGTCCCGCCGTTGTGTCAACACCACCCCGTGATCAACTGTATCAAAGGCAGCCAAAAGGTCTAATAAGGTCAACAGGGCCCAATTCCGCCTGTCGATCTCCAGGAAAGATCATCAACCAAGGCCACAAGTGCAGTCTCTGTGCTATACCCTGGACGTAAACATGACTGAAATGGATCCAGGAATGCGAAAGCATCAAGATGAGCCTGAAGCTGCTGGGCAACCACCCATTCAATAACCATCCCTAAAAAGGGAAGCTTAGAGACAGGGCTATAGCTGGCCAGGGAGTCAGTGTCCAAAGATTGCTTCTTAAGTAGGGACCAGACAACTGCAATTTTTAGACTGTCCGACAACCTACCCTCCTGAAGGGAGGCGTTGACTACTCCAGTCAGCAATGGCCCCAGTGTCTCCCAGTGGGCCTTCACCAACCAGGTCTGGCAAGGATCTAATTCACAACTGGTTGCCCGCACTGCTCCAAGCACATTCTCCACATCGATGGATGACGCTAATTGAAACCAATCAAAACAGGCAGGAAAAAGATGAGCTTCCACAACCCCAAACTCTGACTCTGCAGGTAAAGTAGCAGCGGCCGCCTTCTGATGAATACAAACAATTTTATCTGCAAAGTAATTCATAAAAATGTCACCGTGCGCACTAGCTGACACTGGTTCACAGCAGAGATAGGCTGGATTAACCAAGCTTTCTTTGCTGCCATCACAGCCGCGGCATAGTCCTTCAAAAATTATCTATGCTGCAATCGGTCGGCTTCAGCGTGAATCAAGCACCACCTGCGCTCTGCCGACCCTCTCACTTCAACTGCCTCAGGTCCCCTGTGTACCGGGGGATCGAAGCCATCGCAGCAGTGGGAGCCAACGCCTGGGTGCAATCGTGTCAATGGCCATTGTCAGGATGTCATCCCACAAGGCAGTGGGTAAATCCTCCAGAGAGTTCTGGAAGCCAGTTGGATCCATTAGTCTTCAAGGGCAGACCAACCTAATTGGTCCCCCACCCTGACGAGGGCATAGGAGGGCAGGGATCTGGGCCTTCAGAAGGTAATGGTCCAACCATGACAATCGTGTTGTAACCGCACCCCCAATAATCGGAACCCCTGAGTCCAGGCCAGTGGAAGACATCAAATCCAGTGTGTTCCGTCTCATGCGTCAGGCCAGATATTATTTAGGATAGACCCATAGTTGTCATGGAAGCCATAAGGTCGCACTCTGCCCCTAAAAGGTTAGTCTCAGCTTGTATGTTGAAGTCAGCCAAGACTATAAGTCTGGGTGACTTCAAGACCACCTCTGAGACCAACTCAGCCAGCTTGGTACACCAACAAAATTATCAATCTATCCATGCGCAAGTTGAACGCACTCTATATTGGATGAGTTAGGCACCAGATCCCTTTGAAAAGCCAAGATAGCTTTACAGATCACTGCCACTCCACACACACAGCCCTGAGCTCAGTCCCCAATCCTAGGAGAGTGCTGCACCAAGTACCCGGACGGCACCATCTGGGCAATATCGGCCCAGAAGCCTCATCCAGCCAGGTCTCTGTACTGCATATAGGTCAGCGGCCTCATCCTGAATGAGATCAAAGATGATCAATGTTTTTTTAGCCACTGACCTTGCATTAAGCAGCATCAGCTTCAGATCAGGGGCCCCACTGGCTTCAGCCCCCAAATATCCCAAGACAGGAGGGGAGAAGAACACAGGAACAGACCCAAGGTGCCTTTCCAGATGTTCCCTATGGTGCTTCTCCCCCGCCCCCTTGATATACCTCCCCACACCCAACATGACCCCAATTAGTTCAGTAGCTGCCCTGCTCTCTACCTCCCCCAAAGAGGTCCCTTTTTTGGCTCATGATTACTGATCCCCACCCACCCAAGCACAACAGCCCAAAAGGGACAGCAAGGCCTTAGAGGGAAGGGTGGCCAAAGATAATTCCCAAAGCCTGGTGACACTGGAGGCTGGGGAGAGCAGCCACTCAAGTGCAAGTGATGGTTAAGCAAGCAGCAATGGTCTCAGTCCTGGAGCAGTCCCCACAACAGCTCCCCCACTCCTGAACCAGGGAAGGAGGCTTCCTTTATGGGGGCTAGGAGACAGAAGTCACTCAAGTGCAAATGATGAACCAAGTAGTAGTAGTACTAGTAGGTTCAAATCAGTCTCCAAACTGAAAACCACAAGGCTTCTGTTCCGCACACTAACAGTTTTGGAACCCAAAGCGGCAATTTAGAATCCAGTGCATCACATTCTTAAGCCAGGTTTACTGAGAATTTTAATACATCAAAATAGTTCTTATTAGGCCTGCAACCATTAATAGAACCGATCAATTCATCCGTCTAAAACCGATTAAAATTCTTCTCCCGATTAAGTCAGTTAGCTGCCAAGGCCTTCTGACAGTCCATAGTTCTGAATCCATAGCTCAAGGGGACGTGGTTCAGCGGAAGGCAAGTTTACCCAACATACACAAAGTAGGCGGAATCTATGTAAATTATTGTCTCAGCAGAGCATTTAGTCCATTGATACATGTGTGGGAATTCTTTGTAGAGTCTGAAGGAAATATACGGGCCCCGTAAATTTCACGTTGAGAACAAGGAGCTTCATGTCTTTTGTACAAAACAGCTAAACTCTAGAATGATGTTATTAAAAATAGTAAGAATAGTAGTTATTATTTATACAATATGATTAAGTATTTTATATAGCACTGGCAATGTATCTGGCCCTGAACAATCATTCATTAGAAACAGGCCCCCACCCTGGAGGATTTATAATCTGGGATAGGAGACAGGAATACATCCACAAAGTTGAGAAGAAAGACGTGCCCATGCTTAGCTTCATTACAGGGAGAAGGGGAGCCTGGATGATAGAATAGCAGAGGGAGCAGCTGGGATAGGGGAGGCGCTAGGGAAAGCCCTGATGGAAGAGCTAGGTTTGTAGGAGGGATCTGAAGGGATGGAGCAGAGTCTAGGTGGTTAGGTAGAGAGTTCCAGGCACAGGGGACAGCGTGGGAGAAAGGGTAACGATGGTTTCGGGAATAGGAGACTCTGGAGCAAGGGAGGGTCATGGAAGAAGAGGAGCAAAGTTTCCAAGTGGGGGTGGAGCAGGAAACAAATGCAGAACGATCAGGAGGAGCAAGGCCATGAAGAACCTTGGACAGACAAGGAATCTATGCTGGAGGTGAAGGGGGAGAAAGAGCCAGTGGACGGAGCAGAGAAGGGCATGAACATGATCAAAACTGTCAGTGAGGTGGACAGGCCAACAGGGGGCAACCACCCTTGGTCGGCCTCGCTATTTTCTCTACTTTCTGGCGGTCCCGCAGCAGCCCACTTTCACCAGGGCAGAGTCCGGGGCCTCTTTCTGGCCCAGTGGGGCCCCAAACATGACTGCTTCTAAGGCCCCGTGAAGGGTGCCCACAAGGGGATAGGCCACTGGGGGCCTTGCAAATTCTAAGGCCGGCTCTGGAGGTCGATCATCTTGGCCATGGAGAGCTGAACAGAAGTGGGAGGGTCCAGGGGAGGCAAGAAGCCAAGGCAAGACAGGGCGAGCATGTGGGCTAGACAAGGGTTTGGGCAATGAGAACGGTAAGGAAGAGACAATGCTAATGTATTATTCAATGGTAGAACTCGTACCGTGTATTGTGATGGGCTGTATTAGCACCTGTTGTGGGGTTTGCTGTCAGAGAGCAGCAAAACTGTTGTTTTTAAAAAACCCTCACCAAGTGTTTTCCCAAAAAACTACAAAAGACCTGAAATCAGTTATTCTCCCAGGCTGCCAACCTTGAGCCATATGAAGGGAAGAGCAAGGAGCTAGAAACTTTAAAATTCTAGATTGCTATAGATGCAAAAGGTTGCAAGTTTGTTTCTTTCATTCACCTTTTCACAGAGTCACCCAGAATGGAAAACAACACAACTAAAGACCAAGACAGCCACGGAATAGATGCAGACAAAGAAAGATGCGGAGAACGTGCCCCACAGACTAAACCATTTTGTTTGACAGCAGCAACTCTTCTCCCTCGCTCCAAACCCGTGGCCAGTGACAGTAACCGAGAGGAGCCAATGGATCTCAACTTTGTAATGTGTAATGCAGACTTGTCAGACCCACAACAAGAACAACACGACAGCGATTCTATGGAGGTCACCGAATCCTACGGTAATCACTGACCCCATTTCAACATGGGTCAGATCGCAGACCAATGGTTTTCTTACCCAAATAGGTATTACTAGATCCTGGAAGGAAGTGGACTCCTATTTCCTTACAGCTTGCTTTGAAGCATGCCAGGCAGTGTGCAATTCTTGTGAGGGTTCAGATTTCTTCAGAGTGATCAATTATGGTCAGTGCGTCTAATCACTGTGGACAATAATGAGAAAACCACATGGCAAGTTAGCTTTGCTTCCATCACAGGCCCCAGTCCAAGGTGCATGCACAGAGCGTGCACGCACAAACCCCGAGGGTACACAATGTGTGCCTCCCATGCACATGGCATATGCCCACACGTTGGACCAGCCCCACAGTGCTTACTGTACTCGCCCTCAATGAGAGATTGGGACTTTTGCTGTAATCATCAGTGATCCAGGTCACTGTTAGGGATGGGCTAAAAGTCAGTGGGACTTAATTTAGAGTAAATTCTTCAAAAGTGCCCGAGTGACTTAAGTAGCTGCTTAAAACAGAACTTGGAAGTAGAGCTGAAACAAATATTTGCAGCAAATTCCGTATGCAGCTACGGGTGTTAACGGTCGCAATGGCGGAGTGCCGCCGTCACAAAGAGATCCGGACCGGGGAGCCACTGGCACCACGGTTGGGATCAGATCCACCCAGCCAATGACCACTGCACGCAGCACCCTGCCATGTGCCACGGCGGCCAATGGGGAGGATCCCCGCGTTCTTCACCAGATGAAACAGGGTGATCCTCGACAGAGGCAAGTCTCACAGGGCCCAACAAACCACACTCATGGCATGGGAATTAGTGATCCACCATTTGATCCTTTATTCAATGTCTCTAAAGACAGTCTCAGTCTTTATACAACCGCCACATCAAATAGCTCAATGTCCCAAACTAGTCCGTACCCTCTGGCTTGTACTCCCAAGCTCTCTGGGTCAGGCAGCTACCTCTGGCCTTAGCTCCAAGCACAGCTCTCCTGCTCTGCTTCCTTTCTCTATAGCAGCCTCTCCAATACTGAGCTGCCTCCATCTTGAGTCTTTCTGAGCTGGCTACAGACACAGGTGTCTTAATTAGGCGCCCTCTGGGTTCTGGTGTAGCACCTACAGCTCTGCTGGTGCCTCCACCACGCTGACGCTAAGTACTAGGGATGGGACTTCCGGTATCGCTGAGAACCAGAAGTAGCGGATAATGGCTATATTGGATTCATCTGACATCTCTGTTCTTTTCTCAGTAGTATCAGAGCTTTTGAATTGGGTTTTTTATCAGATTTTTGTTAACATTGCAGTTTTCCCCATTGAAGCCAATGGGGAAAACTGCGATGTTAAAAATCTGACACCAAGAGAACCGAAAGAAGAACTGCGAAATGAGAACCGAGACCCAGTATAAACCGATACCAAGATTTTGCCCAGAGTCCCACCCCTACTAAGTACCTTATGGGGCCGAAGCCCCACTGTAGCTCAACCCCTGCCACACATTGTTTTTTTAAAAGCCTTTGCTAAAAGGACAACTTAGAAATAGCCGTGCCAGATCAAGCAGCTACCTCTGTCTTGTCTTGCTTGAGACTTGCTCGTGTAAGCCTTTCTCTCGGTTTCAACATCACCTAGCGACGGGGTCATCTCTGCCACCAATGGTATCAGAAAAACTATAGACATAGAGCTGCTCATTTTTAACACACTAAAGATAACAGAGATGGCATCCCCTCACTATTCCTATACTCCAGAAATCTGAAACGCTTAAAGAAAGCAGGACTCTCTATTTTCTTTTCTTTGTTTGTTGAATTTTTGTTACAAACAGACACAATGTCTAGAAGTGCACACACAACACACAGAGCGATGGGTGCTGGGAGGGAGGAGCCAGGGGGTGTAAGTGTAGCTCCTGCCTGGCCCCCATCTTCCAAGCATCTTGATACCATGACACTCAAAACAAGGACATGGTGACATCAGAAAGGGGCAAGGATCTCCTTTGCTCCAACTTTTTCTGGTATGAGCGAGCCCCTTCACCACTCCAGCATAATTCTGCCAGTGCCCTCGCCCAGAGAGAGCCAAAGTCTCGCTACCATGTAGCATAACCTATATATAGCTGAGGTACTGGGGGTGATTGTGGACAATACAATGAAATCCACAGCGCAGTGCGCAGCAGCAGCCAAAACAGCAAACAGAATGGTAGGAATTATTCGGAAGGGGATAGAGAATAAAACTGAGCATGTCATAATGCCTCTATACAAATCAATGGTGCGACTGCACCTCGAACACTGTGTGCAGTTCTGGTCGCCCCATCTCAAAAAAGACACAGTGGAACTAGAGAAGGTGCAGAGAAGGGCAACAAAAATGATCAAGGGCATGGAAGGGGAGAGGCTTGGTAGATTGGGGCTCTTCAGTTTGGAGAAGAGACGACTGAGAGGAGATAGGATAGAGGTCTATAAAATCATGAGTGGGGTGGAACTAATAAACAAGGAGCAGTTATTGACCCTCTCAGCTAGTACTAGAACTAGGGGACACGCCATGAAACTCATGGGGGGCAAGTTTAAAACAAAGAAAAGGAAATATTTTTTCACTCAGCGTATAATTGCGTTGTGGAATCTCCTGCCAGAGGCTGGGGTAAGGGCCAGTCCTAGAGCTGAGTTTAAAAGAGGTTTGGACAAGTCTCTGGAAGATCGATCCATTAGCAGCTATTAGCCAGACAGGATCATGGAACATGACAGGAGCTGGAGGAAAACAACAGGGAATGGATCCGACATTGTGACCTGTGGGGTGCTTCTCCCAAGCCACCGTGACTGGCCACTGTCGGAGACAGGATGCAGGGCTAGATGGACCATTGGTCTGACGCAGTCTGGCACTGCTTATGCTCTTACTACATCAGCTAAACTGTTCTACTATTGTTTCTCTTTCTATCATCCTGTTTTGCAGGGGAGTTCACAGATAATAAAGCACGTCAGAAGATGAAGGCAGAGGTACAAGAGATGAGAAACACGGTACCAATACCAAGATGCTCAGGTCCTAATGAAAGCAATGACATCCCGACTGAGGAGTTTATGCCTAGTGATCCTGAACCCCAAACCCAGGAACAACAGAAATCCTCTGACCACACTGGCCAAGAAAAAAAACAAGACACAACTAAATTTTGCTTTTTTCAGTCCAATCTAACTGACAGCGACATGGAGATTTTATCACTGTGGAATGGTAATCAGCAATCTCTGTTCAGACTTCTAAATGGTTAAGCAATAGTTGTACCATAAGCCTGGATGTAGTCACAGTTCTGGCTATAACTGGAAAAAATATTTATAGTCACACTCCAGCTTACTGACAACTGCACTAACAACCTGGTCCAGGCCTTATTAAAGTCAATGGGAGTTCTATCATTCATTTGGAGCAGGGCAACTCAAGGTAGCCAGTTGACTGAAATGGGCTCCCCACACACACACGAGCAGAGCTTCCTGCAATGGCCCCTGTCGAAATATGACATTTCTAAGCCTTTTGCATCAAAGCTATGACTTGCCAAACAAAAACAAAAAATAAAAGTAAACTAAAAATAAACCCCTTAAAAACTGACTAAATTTCAAACTTCCAGAATTCGCTACTGAGGGTTTCTCAGCTGTGGAGGCAGAATTCTCATCCTGCCGTGCTTTGGGGAAAGCCAAATTGCACTTTCCACTGACTTTTCATGAGGCTTCAGAAGCATCAGCAGGAAGTGAGAATCACATGCAGTTAAGGCCGGGGCTTCCTATAGAAAGCCACATGCTGGCAGATGGACAATGATAATACCAGAGATAAAGCAAAGCCTGCTTGTAACACCCCGCTCTGTTAACAGGGGACCATCAAACTGCCTGCTGATCCCCACCTTTCTGTGGCCATGAGCCACTCTAAGAACGAAAGCTCTATGGTGAGCGATTTTTCAGTTTGTAACCTCACGCTCCAGAAGGGCGATAGCTCAGGAAGAGTAACCCCCCAGGTGGGTTACGCCTGCTCTCCGATCCTTCCGTCTCCCTTATTGCCAATTTCCATGAGCTGTTTTCCTGCTAAAGAGACTCTCACTCAGGGATGTGGGGATAATTGCCCCCACCTGGTTTCCACCCCTTCTGAGCCCTTTGAACAGGGGAGTGGTGTGGCAAAGGGACTGCCCAGCCTCCTCCCTGTCTCATGCCCTCTTCCAAAGGGCTCCCAAGCACCATGGGAAGGGGCAGAGAAAAGGGGCTTTTCCATCCCTCGCCCTCTCTTAAAATAATTTCTGCTGCCGCCCTGAATCAGCCTGATCTTGTTTGCATCCTTTCCCTCCCCTGTGTGTGCACTGATGCTCCCTGACTACATTCCTTCCCTCCTGTAACTGTGGGAAGTGCTGCTAAAGAGCCAGGTGTGTCTGTGTGACAGGGCAGAGACCCTTTAAAAGCGTGCAGGTAGCTCCAGCTGGGGAGGCAGCTAGCCGGGCTGCAGGCAGGCGGATCTATGGCTGAAGCCAGCCCTAGGCATAAGAGCCAAGCTGGGAGCTCAGCCAAGGGAAAGCTGCTGAAGAGGCGAGAGTTCTGGCACAGGCTAGTGGACTAAAGGCATTGAAAGAGGCTGAAGCTTTGCGCAAATCCTGAGACTAGGAGGAGCTGCTGGTGCCTTTGCCTGATGTAGGAGACGGTGCGTGCCAAGAACCGGGGAGTAACCACCTGGGAATTGCTGGCAGCCTGACGCTCGGGATGGGGCTTGCCATAAGGTTGTTTCCTGATGTTAGTGAGATTGCCTAGAGACAAAGAGGTGGCGCCTTTGTATGTATCACTGGCAAACTGATAATAGAGACTTTGTGACAGAGCTAATTCCTTCCTTCATGGGCTTGGCTCTTTCGGGCCTGGATCCTGCATCTTGGGTAGAGGACTCAAGACAGGCGCACGCTATCACAGTGTGTATCTGAACTGGAAACAATATAAGCATGTACTGAAATGTTGGGGGGCCGGTGGGCTCCCCCCTCCCCCATAATGATTTCACCCCTTCTCTCCACTTGAGTTTCTGCTAAGAAGCAATTCAGTTCTTTAAGAGAAAGGGCGTGGCACAAATTCTCAACAGACATGTAGCTTTATTGCCTGCCTGTCTATTTCATAGGACTCTGGCCCCCCTATGTCAAATTCTGGCTACAGGCCTCCGAGCTCTTGTAGCCACATTAAGGCCGTGATGTACAACTCACATCCACGGGGCTACAATGGGACTCCTCTAGAGTAAGTGGCTAAATGTGTCCCTGAGCTCCCAAATGTACACTTCTACCGGAATCTGTAAGAGAGAGACTCGACACAGTCACAGCAGATAAGGCATTTCTAACCGACCTATTGTGTCCCCTCTCTGCAGAAGAACTTGTAAAAAGTGCTGCTGCTGAACAGAAAGAACAGCCAAGTAAACCAGGTGCCGATGCACCAGAAGTGGAGAAAACAGCCGAGACGCAAACTGAGGATAGCAAAGAAAGCACGGAAACATCTTTAGAAGGAAAATCTTGCCGGTCTGTTGTCCTACAAGTCATCTCTTTTGATGTGCCTTTTAATAGCTCCATTAATGAGGCAGCGCCTACCTCTGATCCAGGTCAGAAAGAAGTCCCCAATCCACAGCAAGAAACACAGCCCACAGACCCAGGGAGTGGGACTATCACATTGTCAAACGAAACCAATGCGGTTGGAGCTGCAGCCGTGTCTGTCACATCCTTGTTAGGCTTTGGTGTCTGTAAAAAGTCCAACTAAGATGTTGCTCGAACCTCGTAGGAAAGTCCCTTCTTTAAGCATGCATAAAAACACTCCGTGTCATCAAATAAAAGCCAAACCCTATCCTTTGCAATATTATGTGTTTAATTTTGATAAAAGGAAATCATACATGCATGTACTCTTCACAGCTGTTATGCAACCATCTTTTGCCATATAGCCTGATTCTTCAAGGCCTGTTTGCTTTCGTATCATGTTCATGTCGTCATCACCAGTCTCTTGATACTATCTGTAATTGTTCTTCCCCCAGAGGCGGTGCGCATTATAGGGCACCAGGGGCATTGCTCCCTGTGGCCCAATCTCCCTCCACACGCTCTTCATGCTTTTAAAAAGAGAGAGAAAAAATGAAAAGAAAAAAAAAGGCATGAAGGGTGGGGAGAGGAGCCAGCAACCCGCTCCAGACTTGCTCCGAGTCCTTCAGTTCAGCAAACAGCTGAGTGCTCCGTGTTGTTGTTGTGCCTCCCTGGGCACACGTGCAGGCAGGGACTGAGGGGGTGGGGGCCAGTG
This sequence comes from Sphenodon punctatus, assembly GCA_003113815.1. Lineage (NCBI taxonomy): Eukaryota > Metazoa > Chordata > Lepidosauria > Sphenodontia > Sphenodontidae > Sphenodon > Sphenodon punctatus. The sequence continues at coordinate 3,475,009 of QEPC01009246.1, forward strand.
CCCCCTGCTAAGCCTGCCCTAAGGAGTCCCTTAAGGGACAAAACTTTACAAAAGCTATTTGGGCAGCTGGGCTTAGAGCCCATGGTGCTTCACTGTGGAAAAGCACTTTGCTTTTCCCACCAGTGGGGGCAGTGTCCCATAGAGCCCCATAGGCTGCTGTGAAAGACTCTGTCTGGACTGGAGACTCAAACGCCCAGGCAGTGTGTGCCTGTGCACAGCTGCTGCTGTGGAGGGCTCAGGCTGCCTGCCTGTACCCCACCCCCTAGGGTGGGGTTAAAAGAGAGCTCTTCTCTTTCCACGTGCTGGTGAACTGTGCCATTTTTGTGGAGAGTGCTGGCTGGCCTGCCTGGCTGCTGCTCAGCCTGGCTTGTTCGTGGCTTTGTTACCCCACGCTGCTGCTGGACCCACATCAGACATATCCCCATTGGTGAGTTAGTTATTTTTAGTTATTTTGCTGGGCAACACTGGTGAAGAAGGGGCCTGGGGGGCTAAGGGGGGGAATGGGGTCTGTTTGGGGTCTGCTGGTGAAAATGGGGCTGCTGGGAGACATTGATGAAAATGAAGCTGGGGGTTAAGGGGGCTGCTGGGGAAAATGGGGCTTCAACAGAGCGGTAACAGTAAAACAGGTTTGGGGGGACAAGTGGGATTCTTCGCTGCTGCTTTTGTGGTTTGCTAAGACTTCACATAAGATGGTTCAGTTGGTTTAAGATCTGGTTTGCTTTTGCTTGTTCTGTGTTTGTGTTTGCATGTGCGCTGCTGGATTCCCCTGCTCCTCTCCCAAACCCCCCCAAGCACGTGCAAAGACTGGGGCCGCTTTCTGGTGCCCCCACTGGCCATGGCTGCTCTTGGTTAAAATTGGTCTCTTTCTTGGCTGTTTTTGACGTAAATTATCTGCTTTCTGTTTTACGGGTGGGAGACCTAGGGGCTTAGATGGAAGAGCTTCTAACCTTTGCTGAAATGTTCTTTGCATTTCAAAATGGGCCTGCCCTTTGCAGTTTGGTGGGATGTGGTGGCAGGCTCTTTCACTAATGGCTAGTCCTTGCATGAATGCTCCATGTTTAGTTTCAGCAGAAACTATCTCTTACATTGCAACAGAGCTGTGTAGCATGTTTTGGGGGACAAGTGGAAATGCTCCCTGCTGATTTTATGGTGTGCTAAGGACTGCACATAACCTTGTTGCCGTAAGATGGTTTGCTTTGCTTGCTCTGTGTTTGCATGATGCATTGCTGCTTTCCTTCTCCCCTCCCAAGCCTGAGTAGAGAGGCCATTTTGTAAATTTGTGGGTCTACTGGTCGTGGCTACTCTTTTTTTTAAAATGGTCCCTTCACTTTTTCATGCTACTGTCTGCTGGAAAGTAGTTTCTGGTCTCTCTGGTTGTAACTGCTTTTGAGCATCTTGCCTGGGGGCTTTGTTGGGAAACAGAAATGCATTGTTTAAATTTTGATGGGTCTGGTTTGGTGGCAATGCAGCCCTGAAACTGGCCAAACATTTTTAAAAGGTCTCTTTGCTTGGACAGACATTTGGCTGCCAAGGATAAGGTGTAGATGCTGGGGATGCTGGTCTGGATGGGCCTGGTTTGATGGCAATGCAGCCGTGAAACGGGCCAAACTTATAAAAAAGACCTGTTTGCTTAGACGGGCATTTGGCTGCCAGGGATACAGTGTAGGTACTAGGGATGCTGGTTTGGATGGGGTGTGTTCGGTTGCTATAGAGGCCTGCAACTGCTCTCCTTGTGAACAGAGGAGAAAGTAGGTAGGAGAATGGCAGAAAAGAAGGCTGCAGACAACAAGGAGACCCCTTTCCCCTGCCCCCCACTGAACCCATCTCTTCCCCTTCCTCTTCACGTGCTCCAAAACCAAACCCTTTCCCTCCTACTTCTCCTCTGTCCTGTCCTGCTCTTCCCTTTCATTCTCTTCTGATTAGGCTTGTCGCAGAACAGGGAGCTAACTCAGTCCTCCCAGTTCTCCAAGCTAGAAGGAAGGCTTGTCCCAAAGCCTACACCTTCAGAAGACTACAGGTGGCCAAGCGTACCATGAACATCGAGGGTTCAGGATAAAGGTAGGCGATGGCTACGTGATCTATTTTTGTAACCTAGTATGGTTAATTTGGACCCGGTGGGAAAGAGAGAGTGGACAGGACCCCAGTAAAAGGGCTCTCTATCCCCCAGTGGCAGCGCGTCACACAGCAGCAAGGAGTTCCCAGCGTTAACTAATGTAATGTCCATCCAATGTTAACCCTGGGAACTCCTTGCTGCTGGGTTAATCCACACCCCCGACTGCACCTACCATTGCCCCGGCTCTGCCCCTAGGCTCGCCGGCCTGCCGGCGGTAGGTTTAACCCACCCACTGCCACACCCCTCCCCATGTCTTTCTTAGTCTTGCAGATTTTCTTTTGCTCTTTGGGCTATATTGTAGGAATGGAAGAATCAAGAGCTGTAAATCAGGTAAACCTCTAGTGCCTACGGTATTTAAAAATACAGGAAATTGAACAGGTATCATTTTAACAGGTGTTTGCAGTTCGAGATGGTTAAGCTGCTAGGAAGCGCTGTCACTCGTTCTGCATAGAAAGCACTTGCCATCTGCTTGTCCAACGTCTCCCATCTATGATGAGAATCCTATAAAGCAAGTCATTTTGCGATGGGGAGAAGGGAAGGAACTTCTCCAGCTTATTTTATCACTTTAAGCAGGGCCCATTAGGTAAACAAAGCTACTATAGAAAGTTGCTATTTAATTAGTAAGGCGAGTCAACATTCTGGGCAAGACCCCAACGGAAGAGAGAGCCGAAGACCACCCATGTGAGACAATGGGACTCAAATTTAAATAAGCTGTACTATGCACTCGGGGGGGGGGGGTCAGATGAATATCATCAAAGAGTCCATTTGATAGGGATGATGCGCCTGATAAAACTTCATGTTGTCTTTAAACCCTTGGCACCTGCTCTCCAGATGGTTTGTTCCTTTGGGTGAAAACAAACAGGCACCGGCACGCCAGTCTGGGGGTGGGGGGGACACCCCTGGCCGGATCAAGTCAGGGCACTAAAGAGACATGCACCCAACCAGGTCAGCTGGCGAGTCCTCCCCTGCCCGACCCACAGTGGGGGGGGGGGAGGACAAATGTGTGAGCAGGAGACCCCATCCCCATTGTGCCACCAGTGCCATGATGGGCAGTCATGGTGGCCAATCACGGGCTGATCCCTGGAGGGGGAGACACAGGCCCGCTACGGCCAGCACTGGCCCGCCTGGGAAACCCTTGGCTCAGACTGCAGGCCTGGGATCTTCCAGGGGACCCCATCTGGGCCAGCTGCCTACCTGGGCTGAGGCAGCAGCGGGCCCACATCTGGCGGTCTGGAAACTTCTGTGGCAATGAGCCCCCTGCCCAGGTGGGCCTGTGTTGCGTCTGTTTTCACACTTCGTAAGCTACTTCTCCCAAGATCTAGGGAGGGAACTTGGTTACTCACCCCTTCTCCTAGAGAAGTAGCTTGTTTCTCCCTGTGTGTCCAGACAAAAGGGCTACACAAGTCCGAGGACTAGTTCACACAAGTAGTTACTCTGCGATAACAACACCCTAACTCATTTAACGCTCACTTTTTCACACAAGCAGAGGGGTTAAAGTAAAGGTAAAAGATGGTAGTTATCTCTGCAATCAAATGTGCATCAGATCCAATATACAGTATTTTCTTGCTGCGGTAGTACCACGAAAGTTAAAGGCAGAACCACTTTCCATTATAAACAGGGGACTTCTGAAGCCCCGATTTTGAGGAAACCGTTCAAGCTACAGTTGTGAAAATTTATCAATGGCTTATATTTGTGGGGACCATCATACATGCAAATATTGAAGAAGATCCATCCAGAAAATCAAAAATGATAACTGTTTAAAAGTTAATTGCTGGTGGTCAAAATGCACTCTATCCCAATAATTTTGAATCATCGATATCTCCTCCCCACCCCACCCCCAATAGGTTGAGCCCCCTGGACTCCACAGCCTTGGAGCCTGAGATGTCCAGCTAGTGCGACGGTAGTATGATAGTACTTGGTGCAGCCAAAAACAAGGTATTAAACATTCAAAAATCAGTTCTGCTGCCTGGTGCATGCGCAGTCGAGCAGCCGCTGACTGCCATTTGTCTCAGAAAAAAACAGTTTAAGGAAAGTTACGTGACTCCATTTTAAAATCACGTCACTTTATCAGGAACCAGCTCTGTCACAAAGACTTTAAGCTCTAGTCGGTTTCATGTCAATTACCCTCTTGCCTCACAAGCCGCCGGCAATTCATTCACTCCATGGGGAGGATTTGGAGCGATCCATCTCTCCTCCCCCTGGATGGGTTGAACCCCCAGAATTCACAGCCTTGGAGTATGGAATAAGAAGAAGAAGAAATGATTTATTGTGTAGCTCAATGACTTTTACAATAGAAATAATATAAAAGGAGTATCCAAGTGCTACTGTAACATGACAGCGCTTGGTGCAGCAAAAACCTAGTTATTAAACACTACAAAATCAGTTCTGCTGGCTGGTGCATGCAAAGTGGTATGGAAAGCTGCATGGCTCTCAGTAACCATAATGATGTTTAATAACATCACAGAGTTCCTCACCAATGGGTTTTATATTTCCACATTCCTGCAAGAACAAGAAATAACCTCCAAGACTAGCAAAATGGAAATGATGAGACAATATTTTCACTATTCTATATCCATCTTATTCTCAGTAAAGATTGAAGTCATAAGAACATAAGTGCCATACTGGGTAAGACCAACAGTCCATCAAGCCCAGCATCCTGTCTCCGACAGTGGCCAGTCACGGGGACCTGGGAGAAGCACCCAACAGGTCACCGTGGGGGATCCATTCCCTGTGGGTCATCCCCAGGCTCCTGGCAGTAAAGGGTTTTGTTCCCCAATCCTATTGGGCTAATAGCTGCTAATGGAACTATCTTTCAGAAACTTGTCCAAACCTCTTTTAAACTCAGCTCTAGTACTGGCCTTGACCACCTCCCCTGGCAGTAAATTCCACAACCTAATTGTACGCTGAGTGAAAAAAGTAATTTCTTTTGTCTGTTTTTACTCTGGCACCTGAGAGTTTCATGGAGTGTCCCCTAGTTTTAGTACTAGTTGAGAGGGTAAATAACCGTTCCCTGTTTACAAGTTCCACACCACTCATGATTTTATAGACCTCTAGCCTATCTCCTCTCAGGTGTCTCTTTTCCAAGCTGAAGAGCCCCAACCTATAAAGCCTCTCCTCATACGGGTGCTGTTCCATACCCTGGGTCATTTTTGTTGCCATTTTCTGTACCTTTTCTAGTTCCACTATGTCTTTTTTGAGATGGGGCGACCAGAACAGCACACAATATTCAAGGTGCGGTCACATCATTGATTTGTATAGAGGCATTATGACATCCTCAGTTTTATTCTCTATTCCCTTGAGAATAATTCCTAACATTCTATTTGCATTTTTTACCGCTGCGGCACACTGGGCTTTGTCGCCTGAAAAATTATCTTTCAACAAAAACTAAGAGGCTTACACAGTCCGAATGGCTATCAGACTTTGGTCTAGCAAATAATATTTTTAGCTGAGTAAATATATTAGAGCTTCAATGATCTTCCTTTGACATTCAGGCAAAACTGAGCTAAGGGGGAAAAAACCTTCGAGGAAACTCCAGACCTCCCTTCCCCCTGATTCAAGGGCTGCAAACCCCAAAGTGTATTCAAGCACAATCGAGTGCTGATCAATAACTTCATAAAATGAAGGCATGGACAATGAACTTCTCAATTTTGCTGGTGACACAAAACTGGGGAGAACTGCAAACACCTTTAGAGGATAGGATTAAAATTCCAGTGGCAGCAGCGAGATTAAGAAGCGATTTATCCCTAGGGGAGGAGAAAGGGGGGGAGTGTGTGTATGTGTGTGTGTGAGAGAGAGAGAGAGAGAGAGAATATGAGTGTGGGGTTGAAGAGAGTAAGTGCATGTGTTCCTGTGGTGTGTGTGTGAGTGCATTTTCTAAAACCTCTCTTTGATACATTGTATCAGCGTGGGACATACTATATCAATGAGTCCATGATACAGGGCATCATATAAAACTGACATTTTTAAACATTCTCATTACTATATTAATCACATCGCAAACACCTTGAAAATTTTCCCCCCCAAAAATGGTTAAAGGCAGAACCATTTTTAAAACAAAAAACTTTGGTCTTCAAAAACATTTCACAAAATACATTTTACCCTTACTTACACTCCAAAAATCATGAACATTAATTACAATTGCCATGCAAAAAACATTTAACATACATTACAGCAAAAATTAAATGCCAAAAAGCATGGGAATTAATTCAAGATTTTCTATCTGTAGTTCATAATTTACCATCAACATAAACGTGAGATATGTACTTAATTCCTTACCATACATACTTTTATTAATATTTATCACTAACTAAACTACATTTTTCTTTATTAACCACTAATTTATTATCATAATTTGACGATGAACAATGTTTTCAAACTTCCTTAACTGTGTCCTTTCACAATGAATTTCATTCTATTGAAATGATTCTATACAAATTTCTACACTGACAGTGTCCATGGTTCATTGTATAAAGTGTGCTTATTTGTATACATGTAAACGACAATTAAGGCAGTTTGAAAAAATTGTTCATCAAATTATGATAAATTAATGATTAATAAAGAAAAAAATTGATCATTTGGTTAGTGATAAATATTAATGAGTAAGTACGTATGGTAAGGAATCAAGTACATATCTTACATCTATGTTGATAAGTTGTGAAATATAGATAGAAAATCTTGAAATAATTTCCATGCTTTTGGGCATTTAATTTTTGTTGTAATGTATATTGTTATATGTTTTTGAATAGCAATAGTTCAATAGTTTATATAGTTACCTGAGATGTCCAATGTCTAGCTATCATGCTAGCTGCTGCGAAACGTAAGACTTTGTACAAGGCCCGATGGCGTTTCAAGGCTCCCTCATCCGGGTATATCCCTAATAACGCCATTTCAGGCTTGAAAGGAACTAATGCATTCGTTACTTTATTCATAAAACCCCATATTTTTATCCCAAACTGTTGTTGTTGTTGTTGTTATTAATAACAAATATTTATATAGCGCCAGCGATGTACCTGGCACTTTACAAAGTAATAAAATAGACACTGTCCCTGCCCCTAGGGCTTACAATATGTTGAACAATTACGCAGTCCCAAAGACAGTGCATCAGAGAAGCCACTTGCCCACCACCTTTCCAACATTACCCGTTTGGATCCACCCCAATATGTTTCAAGTGTATGGGAGTCAAATAATGCCTAGTAGAAATTTTTAGTTGTGTTTACTTCACTTCCATTGCTGATGCACAGTTTTGCATATGATTCCAGATTTTTTTCTCTTTTTCTGTGAATTTGTGGGCTAAATCCTGTTCCCATTTTTTAATATAATTATTTCCCTAGTGATAGATAAACCCCTTCAGTTCTTTATTTATCCTTGAGAGTCTGCCCTTTGTTCCTGTTAAGTTAAATATGGTTGATTCTATTCCTAGAGGCACACGTCCAAAGCTCTTTATTGAATCAGAGGCTGCAAAAACACTTTTCAGTTGAAGGTATTAGAACATAGTGATTTTACCTTGTGTTAAAGTCTCCAATTCTTGTATTTTTAAAAATTTACCCTCAATAAATAATTGACTGACTTTATGCATAAGGGACAAGGAAGCGGCTATCCAGCTAAGTGCCCAACTCAAAGGGAAAGGAATAAATAATCTCTCAACTGGAGGATACGGGGATGCGTATCGCTTCTCATTAAGCTTCCTTTGTATTAATCTCCAGTGTTTAAACACTGACTGTGCAAATGGATGTTTGCTTATTAATTGAGAAGGTACTACTCACTGAAAGTATTTACACCTAATAAGTCCTTTTCATTCTGAATCCAATCGGGGTGTTTTGGTTCATGAAGTCAGCTTTGTATTGTGGCTAATACTGCAGCTTTATACTAGAGCCTTACATCAGGTAAGTTTAAACACTCATATTGGTAGGTTTTAATAATATAGCCATTTTTAGTCTGGGTTTCCGAACTGACCAGCTTAGATCCCTAATTAAAATGTCTATTTGTTTTAAAAAGGTTAGCAGGTATATTCACTGGTAAAGCTAAAAAATTGTATATTATTTTAGGTAATCCAATCATCCTAAACAAATTTATCCTACCTAGCCAGGAATACATCAGGTTCTTGCATTGTGCAAACTCTTTCTGTATCTGTGGCAAAATTAGGGGGAAATTAGCCTTGTAGAGATCTTTACAATCTGGAGTAAGTGTAACCCCTAAATATTTAATGCCTTTTGGGTTCTCCGGAAAGGGCAATAATTTTTTTATCTGCTCTCTTTTTTCCTCTGATGTTGCAAATATTAGGGAATAGGATTTATCTTTATTCATTTTATATCCTGATACTTTCCAAATTGTTCTATCATCTTTATTAAATGTCACAGAGAGAGTGTGTTTGCCGTGTTGGTCCCAAAAATAGGTCGTAGAGACAAAGTAGTGTAGAGATATCTTTTTATTGGACCCACTTAGGTTGGTGGAGGTTTGCAAGCTTTCAGCCCTCACAGGATCCTTCATCAGGCAAGTCAGAAATCCAAGCTGTACAATGAGCAAAGCGAGGCAGGGGGTTATAGGCAGAGGCTGGGGAGCATTACATCATGGGAGGGTGGGGGAAGACGTATGCATCTGTAAGGGAGTAGGTGTGGTATTATGGGGCACGTCATTGAGAGGGTGCCTGGAAAGGGGAGTGGAAGGGAGTAAGGTGCCTGTGATTGTGAGATGATAGTGCAGAGGATGTGGGGTGGGGAAAATCCAATTAGCAGGGGTGGGTGAGTCATTGAGAGGGTGCCTGGAATGGGGAGTGGAGGGGCTAAAGGTGCCGGTGATAGTGTAAGTGGTGGGCTGCAAATGGACAGGTTTAAGCTTGTACATTTCTGTAGTGGCTTGTGAAGCCGAGCCAGTGTCCTGGTTAAGTCCATTGTTCCTTGTATCCAGCAGGTTGATGAATGTTTGTTCCCAGGCACGCCTTTTGGAAGTGTTGTGGAGGCTGCCTTTCAGGACTAGGATGGAGAGATCAGAGATGCAGTGGTCGCCCTGGGAGAAGTGGATGCCAACAGTAGAGTCTGTGTTTTGGTCCATAATCATCTTCCTGTGGAAATCCATGCGTTTGTGATGGGGTTGGTGGGTTTCCCCAACGTAGTTCCCGTGGGGGCATTTGATGTACTGGATGAGGTAGACCAGGTCGTTGGACGTGCAGTTGTACTTTCTTTGTATTAGGGGTGGTTACCGCAGGGTGTCGGGATGTTGTTAGCAGCAGAGATGGGTGCGCAGGTCTTGCATCTTGTGTCCCGGCATTGTTTTGTTCCTGTGGGAGTGGGGCTGTGCTCAGTGTTGGGTAGTTTGCTGCGGATGATAAGTCGGGCGAGGTTGGGGGGTTGTTTGAAGGCCAGAAGAGGGGCCTCAGGAAAAGTCTCTCTTAGGATGGGGTCCTCATCAAGTATGGGTTGAAGTTGTTTTATGATGTCACGTATGGGTTCTAGTTTGGGGTGGTAGGTGAGGACTAGAGGAGTGCGGTTGGAGGGTTCCTTCTTCTTGTATTGTAGTAGGTTGTTACGGGGTATTTGGATGGTCCGTTCTATTATGCGGTCCACTTCTCTGCTTGAGTGTCCTTGCTTGGTGAAAGCGATCTTTAGTGTGGATAGGTGAGCATTCCGGGTTCTCTCTTCTGAGCAAATCCTGTGATATCTGAGGACATGCCCCATTATACCACACCTACTCCCTTACGTATGCATACTTCTTGCCCCGCCCCTCTCTGTCCTCACCCTCCCATGATGTAATGCTCCCCAGCCTCTGCCTATAACCCCCGTACCTTGCTTTGCTCACTGTACAGCTTGGATTTCTGACTTGCCTGATGAAGGATCCTGTGAGGGCCGAAAGCTTGCAAACCTCCCCCAACCTAAGTTGGTCCGATAAAAGATATCTCTACACTACTTTGTCTGTACGATTTATTAAATGTGGCAGAGATTCTACAGGGTTTTCCAAAAATAAAATTAAATCATCTGCGTAGAGAGAGTTTGTATTGCTGCTCATTTATCTGTATACCCTTAATTATTATTATTTATTTATTATTAACAAACATTTATATAGCGCCAGCAGTGTACCTGACAGTTTACAAAGCAATAAAATAGACACGGTCCCTGCCTCTAGGGCTTACAATCTGAGAGACAGGAGCTGGGGGAGAGTCTTAGGAAGGGGAACAGAGGGAGAGACAAGGGGTCTAACATTCATGAAGATGCGAGGTCTCAAGTGCAC